>JAVJIF010013015.1:0-166729 GCA_038442645.1 Agave tequilana | reverse complement strand
AAACTCGATCTTGTTTTAAAAGAGAAGGTTGAGGTTTCAGTGACAGGGATTTCTTGAAAACTCAACTCGATCTTGTTTTGAAAGAAATGAGTTTTGAAAAGTAAAAATGATTTAGATATTGTTTTGAAGAAAAATAATGTTTTATCTTCAAGACTTGATTTTGTTTTAAAGGAAAACGATTCCTTGAAAAATAAGATTGTTTTAATTTCTAAAGAATTAGAATGTGTCTCTTTAAAAAAGATTCTATGAAAAATTATTTAGCTTCTCATGTTTGTCATACTACTATTACTTCATCTTCTTGTGAAAAGAAGTTTGTTTCTCATGCTTGTACCACTACTTCTTCTGTTGATAATGATATTTGTATGTTAAAGAAGAGTGTAGCATGTTTGGGCTTCACTTTAAGCCAATGTGTCATGGACCACAAGAAGTTGGAATCTATGTTTCGTAAGAAACATGCTCCACTTATGCATGCACACCACTCATGGCATACACATGCTCACATGATTTCACGTGTGCTAGAGTGTACACTTATATACATTGTGGTCGTACGGGCCACCTTGCAAAACTTTATTATGATAAAGTAAATGTTTTGAATTTTGTTAGTAAACATATTTGGGTTAGGAGAGCTACTAATCCTCATGGACCCAAGAAAGTTTGGGTATCAAAATTCACATCACTTATTTTTTATGTAGGTATGAGCTCTCACAAAACGTGAGAGGATTTGTGTCTTGGTATAGATGCAATCGGAGCTTGATGGACACATCATGGATGCATTGCTATCAAGGAGTTTTGGTCGGAGGACCACCTCGTTTTGGAAAAATGGATTGATTATATCGTATTGGTAACCATTTCATCCTCCACTTTTAAAAATATTTTAGATGCTTATGTGCTAGTGTAATAACCTAGACTCAATCATAAACTGTTTTATACTTAATGTTGAGTTGATTGGTTTTTAAGCTATGCATGTATTTTTAATTTTTTTTCATGTTTTCAAATGGACTTACATATCTATTTAGTTTGGTAGATTCATGTTTTTATATACTTTAGTTGAAGCATATATGTTTAGATCATATATTCATATGCAAATCTTGTTAAAACTTGTGTTATACATGTACAATTCTTGAGTACACTTACTCTTCATGCTTTATATGTTTTATTTCATTTATATACTTACTTTATATTTGATTGTACATTATATGTCCTAGTTTTGATGATTTTTGCATGATTATATGATATATTATGTTTTTGAGAAAAATAATTTCATGCTAGTTTTGATTTTTGAGCTTTATTGTTTTATCTTCATGAATATATTAATTCATGAACATTAGGCACTCACTTATATGTTACTCATGATTTTGTTTTCATGAGCTCGTTATGTGCTTTATAGATCTTAAGTGTCAGTTTTTGTGTAATTAGCATGTTTCATGAGATATATGATTTGATTTTATGTTTAAAGGATCTTTAACTAGTTTTCAAAACTATTTTAAACTAGTTCTTTATTTTTCACTTGGTAGTGCTTTCAATCTATAATGATTTTCAAAATATTATTTTTGAAAACTTCTACCTTATAAGGCGGTGGTTGAGTGACCATGCCTTGTGTGCCTTAATGAATATTTTTTAAACATGTGCATGATAGGGTAGATGATATGAGTTATACACATGACTCCAATATTATTTCATTTTTGTATGCTCATTCATGTTTTGCTATATATATATACGCATTAAATTTTAAGTGAAATTTCATTGACATATATACATATATATGATTGATTGTGTTTGTTTTATATTAACCATACATATTTTATAGCACAAATTGATTCATGCGAAGCTTCATTTTTGTTCCAAAACATTTACTTTTGTTTCCAACAAGCTTATGCATTGGTTTTGTAATTATTTTAAAAAAAGGAGAGAGTTTCTTTGACTTAAAATGATTTCATATTTATGTTTTCTATAAAATAATATTTATGTTTATCCACAAGTGGTATCTAAATTTTTTGATTTCATGAAGTATCAAAATTTGTTTAGGTGATTTATAAGTGGTATCACAATTTGTTTAATTGATTTCAGGTGGTATCAAAAAATTGTTTTATTGATTACACTTGATATCAAAATTTGTTTTAATTTGTTTTCAAAATTTATTTTGACATGTATTGCTTATATGCAAGGAGAGTTTAAACATTCCTATATAGATATATGATGAATGTTGTATATAAATAAGAGCTTGGCCTCTTTTCTTTATGTGGTACACGTGTGTAGGGGGAGCTTAACATCTCCTCCTATACATTGTATATTATGCTTATGTGGGTTAGGGTTTAGTCATCCCTTCTCCATATAATGCATGTATGTAGGGGAAGTTAACTTATCATCTCTCCTCTTCATGATTTATATCGCATATACATTTATCATATTTTCTTTAACCCTTTATTGATGAATTGACAAAAACGGGGATAGAAATTTAGATTGAGTTTATATATGCATGTTTATTTTTGTTTATACATATATGTTTATGTTTGTTTAAATTATGAGCTTTATTGAATATCTTCATATTTTATGCTATGCATGAGTTAAGGGGGAGCTTCTATGAAGCTTATCTTTAATTCATGCATATCATGAGTTTTATCATTATCAAAACTAGAGTGATGGACCTTTGGGCTAACATCTTTTAGTTAGGATTGAGTAGCAGCAAAAAAGGTTCCCTTCTTGCTGGAGGAGAATGTCTATTTGTACTGAACTGTGGAATGGAGGCATATGAGGTGCTGGCGAGATCTGCTCAACTGCACGATTTTCATATGCAGATTTGTTGTAATGGCCGTAATTATGGGTGCCAGATGGTTGGAATGGAATACAAGGAATTTTTTCCTTGCCCATAACTGTTCATCTTGAATGTAGCGGTGCTACACATCTTCAACATGGGAGAGAAGATGTGGCGTGTACAGATCTGCCTTTTCACGTCACCATTATAATGTCGGTTGAACAAATAATCGGTTAAACAAATAACAAATATGAATAAAAATGTAGTGACATTTTTTGTAAATACTAGAGGTATTACGATTGGGACGAATATTTTTCAAAAAAATATAAATATATTCCAGGTCGGTTATTTATGGCACCGACATGGAATGTTATCTGGTGATTTTCGAAAAGATTCCATGTGTGTTTCTTAAAAAGAATCGACATGGAATATAACATTCGATGCCAGTTTAAAGACACCGACATCAAATAACTAAACTTAAATTGGTTCTTTTTAAGAACTGACGTTAAATATTTTTTCAAAATTCGCGCCCTGTACAGCCCACCAGTTTTTTGTACCCTAATAACTCTCGATCGCCTCCCTCAAGCCCCTCTCTCTCGCCTCTCTCGTCTCTCTCGCTCTCTCACCTCCTCTGGAGCTCTCCCCTCAAGCCCCTCCTTCACCGGCTCCCCTTCCAGCGAGCTCTCTCTCCCCTCTCTTGTAAATCACCTAGAGAGGGTGAATAGGTGATGGCTATAAGTTGATGATAAATAATGCAGAATAAAAATAATTACTGGCTAACTAGCAATAAACAATTACAACACAAGAGATACTTGCAATAAAGTAAACAATAGTTTCATGCAAGAATAGAAAGAGAGTTGAGTTAAGAGATAGAGAGAGTTTTTATAGAGAAAGCAATTGCAAACGTAAGGATATGTTTCGAGGTTCGAGCCTCCGCTCCACGTCCCTGCCTTCACCGCAATGAAGAATTTTCACTAAACTGATCTCGCGAGATCGCCAACCCTTACAAGTTCCCGCAAGAACTCAACGGACCCGCAAGTCCCTCTCTTGGTGCCGCAACACCTACAATCGAGCTCACTAGCTCACTTGAGGCCGCAACCTCTACAACTTCACAAATACAAGAAATTGGTGATCTTCTTTATCACAAAAGCTCACAAACACAATCCTATAACCAAGTTGGAGTAGATGAAGCTTTGAGATTGTGTGGTGAGAAAAGCTTGTAGAGATATGAAGGAAAGCTCAAGGAAAAAAAAAGATGTGAACTTTTTGGCTCAATATGAAAATCTTTTGAGAAAAAGAATTTTGATCACAAAAACTTGCTCTAAGGTGGTCTAAAATTGTTGTGGGATTTTTCTACAGTCCCACTATATACGAGGGATGAAAATAAGTAGAGAAAACCCAATATAGTTGTTGGGATAGGCCCAGAAAAGATAAAACAGAAACTAGCCGTTAGGACAAAAATCCTCAGAAAATTCTTCTGTCGGTCGACAAGCCGGTCGACCGCTAACAGTCAAAAATCCGACCATTGGGGTTAGCGATCGTCCGCCCGATCGACCGAGTAACCCAAACAGACACAGCATAGCTCTCCAACGGTCGACCATGACCCACAGAGACAAAGAGTGTCTCAGTCGGTCGACTGGTCAGTCGACCGCTGTGCACCACAATTCAATCTAAATTCTGTGCAAAAATGGACCAGTCGGTCAACTGACAGAGCAAATTAGCTCTGTTAACGGTCGACCAGTCAGTCGACCGACTCAGGGCCAAAATCTGATTTTTGAAAATATTTTGAAGTTCACCTCTTTTCCGACAAAATGTATTTTGATCATAAATACAAAATAGAGTTCTTGTATCATAATAGGTCTAGTGTGTGATCAGAAATCAACACAAAAACTAAGTAGAACTATATTTTGTAGAAATTACTTTTCTAAATGAAAAACTATTTTTCCATTTTTGAAAACAAAATAGAAAAACATGTTGAAGTATTTTCAAAAACATTTAGAGATAGGAATGAAGTGTGTGTGTGTGTGTGTGAATCTCTAGAGCTATCAAACTTACTATCTTAGTTTTAACAAGACTATAAATTTTATACTAAAAATACAAAAAGCAGAAATCTTTTATAGTCTTTACTTCTTTGCAATCTTGATCCTTAAACTTGGTGAATCTCATGTATATATCTTCTTGGTGCTTAGGCTCTTGAATCATCATCTTTATGACTCCAAAACGGTGTATCTTATCGAAGAAGCCAAATACAATAATGAAAATCATGAAACTTATTTAAATGAAATTGTTAAACACATAACTTTATATGTTTTGTTATCATCAAAAGTAGGACAAATGACCTTTGGGCCACATCTCTCACTCTGTCTCACTTACTCTCCCCTCTCTCTAACCTTAATCCTAACTCTCTCTCCCCCTCCTCACTGGCTCAACCTCCTCCAGCATCTCCCACAACCTCTCTCTCGCCTCCTCCAGTGCCTCCACCAACCTCTCTCTCGCCTCCCTCTCTCCCGCCTCCTCCAGCGCCTCCACTGTCAATGATCTCAACCTCCTCTAGCGCCATCTCAATCTCCTACAGTGCCGCCGTTACCATCTCATCCTCCTCTGATGCCGCCATCTCAACCTCCTCCAGTACCTCACGTGGGTGAGTTTGATTATTCTATTTAAGCTAGTTTGTCTCAAAAATTCATCCATTTGTCTCAAAATTTTTGTGATTGAGTTTGCCCTACAAATATTTTTGATAAATAAGTACATACAAAAATTGGTAACATAATTAACTAGTGCACCCTATTAACTTTTGTGTGTGAGTCTCATGCTTGATGTGTGCGTGTGGTGTGGTGGGGTTGTTGGCACTTCTAAAAGACAAATCACTGGTAACTCTTCTAGTTTGTACAACATCTAACTTGTTGACACTTCTAAAAGACAAGTCGCGGATAGTTAGATAAGCAATTCCCACTTTACCAGGCTCGCATGAATTCATGATGGGATAGATCAGTCATCTAAGCCCCATTGAATCCAACTAAGTATAAAGAGGGCAAACACACCTTTAAATAGGCTTAAACAAACTTAAAAGGTCATCATTCTGCCCAACAAGCTAACTTTGCCGAATAGGCTAACTTTGCCAGAAGCTAGAAGCTTAGCTTCGTCGTAAGCTTAGCGTCGCGAACAAGCGAAGTTTTAGGCCTGTTGATCTTTTCAAATCCCTTGAGTAGGATTATAGGCTAACCCCCTAACTTTGTGGGATTGACTGCCTATTTTAATGGCTGGTTATACCCATTAAAATCCCTCATTAAGAGGTGATAATCAAGAGGATAATAACTCTTCTAAGCCAGCATCTGTTGGCTAGCCTCACCGAAGGCTATTCTACCCTCGTCGAAGGCTATTTTAGCCTCGCCGGACAGGCGTTACAGGCTGTAGCAACCTCATTTATCAGCCTTTACTATTTTTTTAGGAGATGATCACCCCTTTTGAACTTATAAATAGCCCACCAGCATGCTAAGGCAAACAACGAGAAGGACACAGTGAGAAACAGTGGCAAATGTGAGGCTATTTCTTGCTTTCTAAGAGAATAGAGACAATCTTTCCCTTATCCTCAGAATTAATACAGAGTCCCGACCCCTAATCCTTCAACTTCAGATCAACATCAAGGAAATTCCCGAATCAGGTGAGAAGGAACTAGCGGTAAATTGAGGCTTGTCGGTCGCATCGTCGACAGGACAAAGTGATCGAGCGCTATTCTGACTCCTATTGGCATACTACCCTAGAATTATTTTTGTAGAAGATTCTTGTAATTTTCTATTTAAATTACTTATAATTTTCTATTTAAATTACTTGTAATTTTCTCTCATAAGTTTTCTGAAAGCCCAAAATTTTTGATGGAAAATAAGATGGTAACTCAGCTTGCGATATCTTTCTCCACAAATGAGAAAGTAGTGTCACAACGCGACAATAAGACCCTCGGATCTACTACTGAAATGTGGTCATTGAATGTAACTAACAGAAGTTTGAACAACTTCTCTCTTTGGGCAACACAAGCCCTCTTTGCAGGCGCAAGCACAGAAAAATCTCTCTAGCTAAGGCTTCTTTGGTTGACGCTTGGAATCAAGCCTCTTGCGAGGTGAAAAAGGATCTAAGCAAGCCTATTATAGCTCTTGCTGAGGCTAACAAGGCTCAAGCCTATCGTAGCCTCCACAGTCTCTGGCAAGGCTAAAACGACCATTAGCTAGGTCAAATTAGCCTCCAGCGAAGCTACTAGGGTATCTGATTAACCTACGACAACCTCTTTCGATATTAACAAAGCTTCTTCCAAGCTTGTCTTAACTTCTGGCGAAGCAATTTCAGTAGCTTCTGGCCCCCAGGCTATGCTGTATGTGATAGCTCACAAAGGAGCTGAGGATTGCTTAACAACTTCTCATGAAGTTAAAGCCCACTATCTAGTGAGGCTACATCGCGAGCCTTTTATAAGGCCAAAGCGTTATTTGGCAGTGCTAAAACAACTTCTTCTGGCGAAGCTAACGCATACAATGCGTTCGGCAAAGCTAAATTAGCTTTGCCAAAATTGAAATAAGCAGCCGTTATAAAGTGGAATCCCGCAACAAAGGCTAAGTCAAAAACTTTTCAAAGAGTTGTTCAACTCAAGGGGTTAGCTCTTCAGTCTCCTTAAGTTTTAGTATTGGACCGATTAGGCCCAATTAAGTCAGATATAAGTGATTATCTAAGCAATAAGCGAAAGCGTTGCTCTGAAGAGCCTGTTAATATTTTTTTGTCCCAGTGCGGACAGGTGGGATGTCAACTTGTGACAGTTCATTCTGACCATTGTTTTTTGGGGTCAATCTCCACAACACATACCAATTACATCAGTGGAGATCTACAAAATCGACAATCAGTCTTCAATTGATTATCTGCTATGGTTCAGACTTCTGAGAGACCTAAGTCTCTAAAGAAGAAACTTCCAAAGGTGTCAAGCCTTTCCGCAACCTTTGTCAAGCAGAGAGAACGATCAGCGACAATCTAGACAAAAGAGAAGGGGTTAATCCTCTCTCTGTTAACTCTCCAGATTCTAACTTTAGCCCTGGCTTAGGACTGATTCTAGTTGGACGAGTGGGTATTTTTCAAGATACTTGCTCTAGGGTAGCAATCCCTTTAATTATGATCAGCCCTCTCCATCAGGAGGCGCTATATATCTTGGGCAGTGAGGCACATATTCCTTGGTCAGTTGATGGTCAGATGAAGAAGAGGAAGGCAACGACTATGATTCTTCTAGTACCATCAGCTCTATCCAGACAGGGTTTGTATAGGTCAATATGGCTGATGACAGTGCTTCAGATCTCCGTCGTCGCATGAAGACTCAAGAACAGACTACTGGGGACTCAACAAGAGGCCCTCGACAACATCCAACATTTGTTAGAATAGCTCCTGACTAATAAAATTCAAATGTGAACAATAAGGGGTCCTCAGGCAGTAATCAACAAGAGGACAAAAAGCTCAAAGAGGATACTCCTAAGGACGAGCACTTACATCCAAAGGAGACTTTCTCAATTGATGCTGAAGTTATAAAAGGCATGTTGGTCCAAAGGCCTATAACTCTAGTTTTGATGATGATTAACTCATGTAACTATATATAATGATCTTGTGTTTATTAGTTTCAGATATTCAATTAAGATTTTAATTGGTGTTTAGTTTCAACAAAATATTCAAAGTCAAAACTTTAAAGCTATCACATGTTGGTTCAAGGGCTCAAGCATAAAGATCATATCGACTACTGATGTAACACACCATTCTCGGAATACGTACTTACATAGGTATTTAGATTTTTCAATCATATTTTTCAATTCATTTCCCGTAATTGTTTTTGTTTATGATCATTTATGCGATTGTTTTGTATTGGATCTGGATTTGTGGTTTGGAGTCAGCCCTAGTCTGAACTAGGGCCCCGATCGTAGAGTATTGCTTAATTTGGTCTTTTTGTTAGTCAGATTTGACCAATTTTAGTTTCAAATATCGTTTTCCAATATTTTAAGATTTTCATGATTTCTGAAAATTTTCTGAGTTAAATTGCAGAATCTTCAAAATCGGTGTCGACCATTATCGCTGATCGATTTTAAGATTTTTAATTTACAAATGGAGTTGATTTTTTGAAATTTACTTTCATATTATTTCTTAAAATCACATTTTCTACTTTAGTGCATTTTTGGAGATTTTTCTGAATTTATCAAAACTTGAACGGATTTTATGTCGGACGGTATCATCAGTTGATTCTAGGATTTTTAATTTAAAAATCATATTGAATTCCTAAAAACTGATTTTGTATTGTTCCTCTGGGGAATGTTTTCTACCTCTGGGTATTTTGGGAATTTTTCTGAAATTCTTGAATTTCATCGCATTATATTAATTTAATATTTTAAATTGGATTTTTCCACTCTTGGCTTGCCACTTGGTGCTGGTCTTACCACTCACAAAATATATACCCTATATATACTCTTTCTCTCCCTTACCTTCTCATTTTCTCTCTCTTTCTCTCTCCGAATTTTCCCTCTCTCTTTCTTCTCTCCCTCTCCCCTCCGGCCAGATCTGTCACCGCCGCCGCCACCTGTACCGCCGCCGACCGACCCCCAGCGACGCCGCCGACCATCCCCCCTCTTCTCCTTCCTCTTCTTCTTATTCTTTTTCTTCCTCTTCTTCTTCTTCTTGCTTCTTTCTCTTTTTCTTTCTTTTTTCATGTTCTTTTTCTCTCTTTCTTCTCTCTCTGATCTGAAGCCATGGTCGCTCAGTTGCCGCGCCACTTGCCAACCTTCCTTCTCTCTCTCTCTCTCTCCCCCTCTCTCCCCCTCCTTGATCTCTCTCCCTTTCTCTAGATCCTATTCCCTCTCTTCTTCTTTCACTTTTCTTCACTTCTTCTTCTTTCTTCTTCAACCTAGCCCAATCGGCCACCCCAACCATCGGCTAGACACCCCCATGCGTGACCCAACTCCGGTGATCTCCTCCATCACTCTCCACCAAGCTCTCTCCTTCTCTACCATCACCATCGCACCATCTTCACCAACCTAAACCCATCACCATCATCTTCTCCACTATCTCCACCACCGTATGCACCACCGCGACCACCACCACCTCTGGCATCCGCTTTCCTCCGGCAAACTCTTTCATTCTAGCTATCTCTTGGCTTCTGAAACCCCACTTCAATAACCCCTATTTTCACCACCTTTACTATACTTACACCATCTCCTTACTCCTCCTTGGGCCTAGCCACCGGCCACCAAAAGTGCCGCAGGCCAGGCTGCCGGCCACCCATGGCCGCCATCTTCCCCCCTCTTTTCCCTTCTCCTTTTCCCTTCTTTCTTCGTTCTTCTTTCTCCTTTATTTTCTTTTCTTTCTTCTTTTTCTTTCTCTCCCCTGTAAACTGCTCTCTATCCCTCTCTCTTTCTCTACTGATTATCTCTCTCCCCCTCTCTGTGTTTTCCCTATTTCACACTCACTCACGCTCTCTCTAACTGTCCCACTCTCTCACTTTCTCTTCTCTCTCTTAATTCTCTTTCTCTTTCCTCCCAGTATCTCTCATTCACTCTCTCTCACGCTCTATCTTTCTCCCTTTTTTTTCTCTCTCTGATTCTGGTTCTCCATATCTCTCACTCTAACTTCCACTCTCTAACTCTCCCTTGTGTTCACTCTCTTTCTCTCTCTGTTGGACGTGGAGCTCATGCCCGCGTCCGCGTCCCTCAGCGTCAGGGCTAGACACGAAATTAATTCTCGCATCCAAGTATTTCTGTGACGCGAGCCTCGACCTCCGCATAACACAATCCCGCTTCTGCGACCCCCATATTCCCTTTCTCTTAATTCCTCCTCCCTCTCCTCCTTTATAAAAATATAATATTTTATAATATCTAAACGCGCACGCGTGTTAAGTATTTGGAATTCCAGAGATTTGAGAATTCACGGAGTTTTCTGAAGATTTAGGTGAGTGTTCTAAGTTTCTTTTGGGTTTTTGTATTTGTATAATTGTATAATCATTGTATCAGTGGATTTGTATTTGTACCGGTCATCTTGTGAATTTGTATTATATCAGTGGTGTGATGTATCTGTATTGGTGGGACGAATGCTTGTAATAGTATAAACAATATTCTATCTGTGTGCTGTTTGGTACTAACATTTCCTGCAGGTACTTGCTCAACCTCCGGGCATAACCGCTTTGTAGGTTTTACTATAACCTTCGAGTTTAACCTCTATGAGGTTTTTAAAGTCCTCTGGACTTTCTATATGCTACGCCTGGTAGGCAGACCTAGCGTCAGCACTTTACTGCTAATTCTATTTGAGTGTAATTACCCCGTGAGCACAGCTTCGCCCTGAGCGGTAGCATAACATTCATATGCACGCTTCGCCATGTGCGTTTAGCTATGCTACGAGCGGTAACTACGCTGAGCGTGATGGCGTCTAGTGTTGTACATTAGCTTCGCTCCAACTTGTTTAACTTCGCTTGAATATTCGATTGCTTACTCTCTTGCCTACTCGATAATTTGATTAACTCCTTTATTGATGGTTGTGAAGAGTTTGAAATTTTTACTCATACTATTTTTCAAAAACTGAATGTTTTTCGGTATTCATACTATTTTTTTTGTATTGGTACCATTTTCCTATATCGTGTTATTTAACTGTTGATATCTGCTATGTATTTGCTTGCCAAGCTTTTACTTGATATGTTAACACTTGTCGTGTGATCACTTGGCATGTCACCACTTAACACCGGACACCTGTCTGTTATCAATTGATTCCTGACGTACTTAACACCTGACATCATATATAATACATTTGACTTATAATTATCACTTTACGAGAATGTAATACCTGATAACATGACATAAATTTCAATACACATATACTCATGATACTCCCGATATGCTTCTGCACATTCCTGTAATCTGATAATTATAATAAACCATAAAAAGGACAATTTACACCAGGTAAGGGAAACTGATGGATTTCAATTGTGGTTACATTTATAATGGTATAGGATGTTGTGCAACTATCATACCCCTTCCCAGGACATACACTTAGACCTCTACCCTCATGTTATGCCTAAAAGCAAGTTTTTTGTAACCACCGGAACAATCAAGGGTCGTGATCCCGGGTATGCACGGGACCCTTGTAAACATAATTCATTGGTTTCCCCATCAGTTCCCAATAACATTCCTCTAGCTCATATGTGGATGTATGTGTGAAGGCTTGGATACATACTGAGGCATATTAGTTAGATGAGAGCCATAATAATAATAAGATATCAATTAACAATTCATAGTGTTATTTTGCAATTCAGGTTGTATAGGATCGGATTACGGTAAAGTGAGGCATAATATATATAGATAAAGGTTTCCTTGTTTGGATTATTATTTTGACGTACTTGTCTCATGAAGCCATAATCTGAGCTTGTACAGTTGATTTTGCCTATTCGGTTGTATTCAATATTATCGATTTTATTAATTTTCTATAAATTTTATGATATTTTCTTAGTGTAGGAGGCAACTCGAGTTATATAAACTCAAGATATGATTACGTAAGGTATATGTGTAAATCACCTTAAGGGGAGTGAATATGTGATGGTTATACTAAATGGCAAATAATATAAAATTAAAATTACTTTCTAGCAACCTAGCAAATACCAATCACAACATAAAGAATACTTGCAAAAAATAAACAATATATGTGTGCAAGTAAGTAAAGAGAGAGCAGAGTGAAGAGAGAAAGAGTAAGCAATTGCAAACACGTTGATATGTTCTGAGGTTCGAGCCACTGCTCTACATCTCCGCCTTCAACACTATGAAGGATTTTCACTATGATCGATCTCACTAGATCGTCAACCATTACAAGTTCTACTAGAACTCAATAGACTCACAAGCCCTCTCTCGCGGTGCTGTAACACCAACACGGAGCTCACTAGCTCACTTGAGGCTTAAAACTCTACAACTTCACAATAAAAGAAAATCGGCGATCTTTACTTGATCACAAATGGCTCACAAGCACGATCCTATAATAAGAAGAGGAGGTGAAACTCTTTGAGATTGTGTAATGAAAATAGCTTATAAAGATGTAGAGGGAAGGCTCAAGCTAAAAACAAGAATGTGAAATTTTGGCTGAAAAGAAAATCTTTTGAGAAAAAGCTATATCTTGATGTAAACTTGTAAAAACTTAATCTAAACTTTAAAAATCTTGTCAGAGGGTTTTTCTACAGTCTCATTATTTATAGGGATGAAAACATGAGTAGAAAATCCAAAAGAGTCGTTGGGAAAGTACCTAGAAAAAGACAAAACAGAATATAGCCGTTGGGAAAAAAATCAGAAGGAAATCCTTCTGTCGGTCGACCGGCCGGTCGACTGCCAACAGTCAGATTTTCGACCATTGGGGATATTGATTGACCGGTCGGTCGACCATTGTTCCCAACCAGAGAGCAAAGCTCTCTGTCAGTCGACTGGGGCGGTCGATCGGACCCAACCAAGAGCAAAGCTCTTGCAGTCGGTCGACCGCACGGTCGGCTGAAGTGCACAAATGCACTTTGGTGCATGTCTGTTGACCGATCGATAGAGCAAATTTGCTCTGCCTACGGTCGACCGATCGGTCGACCAACAAAGGGAAAAGGCTTGTTATGAAAATCTTTTTAAAACTAATCTTTTTCCAACAAAATAATTTTTGATCTTTAAACAAAAAATAAAGTTCTAGGGACTTAACAGAACCAGTGTGTGATCATGAATCAACAGAAAACAAAGTTCGAACTATATTTTGTAATAACACTTTAAATCGATTTTTTCGAAACTCGTTTCTCTGAAACTTAACTTTGAAAACAATAAAGAGAAATATTTTGAACTCTTTTCAAAAACACTTAGGAGTATGAAAGATATGCTGTGTCAATCCCAAAAGCTATCAACCTATATATCATCTTAGTTTTAACAAATGACTATAAATCCTATCTAAAATACAAAAAGCAAAAATACAAATCTTGATATAGTCTTCTCTTGCAGTCTTGATCCTTGAGCTCTTTTATGTGCTTAGGCTTTGGGATCTACATCTTCTTGGCTTCTAAACGTGTGAGTCTTGTGATGGAGCTGAAATGCAATAAAGAGTTTACCTGAAACTTTGTTAAACAAAATTGTTAAAAACATAACTACATATATTTTGTTATCATCAAAACTAGGGCTAATGGCCTTTGGGCTAACAATCTTCCCCTTTTGATGATGACAAAACACATGGAGTTATCACAAATAATTTGGGAGGAGACTTCAAGCGAAGCTCCCCCTAAACACAGGCATATATCAAAATGTGACATATAAGTTAGATGCATCAATAAAAGTATATAGATAAGATATATCAATTAAGCTCTATGCAACCCATCAATGCATACCAAGAATACAAAATTACAAAGATGTATGCACAAACGGTTTCCTCCAATCAACCAATAACCTCCAACCTCCAAAACAAGTGGTAAATGGTTGGCTTACAAAGGATACATAAGAATACAAACACACCACATACCACACAAAGAAGATATGTATCAAATATTAACAAAAAAGATGCATAACTTCCAAAGACAATAGTGATATCATAAAAGAAATTTGTCCATACAGAGGTTCATGCCAACCTTAAAACAAGTTCTAAACTATAAGTACTACAATATAAAAACACATGTCCAAACATCAAATACTACATGTCCACAAATAAAAAAGTACATAATTAAAGACATGAAAATAAAAACTCCCAGATAACTCCACAAAATCTCTCTCCCCTTTTTTGTCATTAATAGAAAAGGGGTCAATCTTCCTGAAAGTCAGGATCTTCAGGAGGAGCTGGTCCCACGAAAGGAGCTAGAGGAGGTACCCAGGTGTCAGAAGACCCTATACAGGAAGGGGCCGTGTGTGGCCTCTCAGAAGTGGAACAGGCTAAGCATTCCTACTGTAGGTCTCGTTGATGCATGTCTAGAAATAGCGAATAGAGGAGCAGATGCATTGCCGGTTATTCTGAACTCTATGCTCCATCCTTTCAAAATTTACGGTCATCTTCAAATCATGCTCCGAAGCTGACCAGAGAGAACTGAGTATAGATCAATAGAGGATGAGGAGACTGGAGAGGATCCAGGGGCAACAACAAAAATGATAGGAGGGGTCTGAGGACTAGGAGCATGCTCCCTAGCACGTAACCTCTTTAGGAGAGTGTTGTTGATAACAACAGACAGTTCGATGGACCGTTCAATAGAAAAATCAATTTTTAGTTGTTTAAGGAGTTAAGTAATGAGCATCTCAAATGGTAAGTGCCGATTTGGGATCAAGAGGTGCTCAGAGACCATGAAATCGATGATGAGCTTTGAAATATTAACTCTAATGCCTTTCAGAAGGCAATAGATCAAGAGGGGAGCAGAACCTCGTGCATGACTATATTCTCCTGATTTTGGCAGGAGATTATAGAACACAATTTTGGCTAGAACTTGAGCGTGAGTGTCTAATACTTTATCTCCTCGTTCCTAACTAAAGCAGAGTTGTCATCATCATAAAGTAGGAGAGATGCAGTGACGGCAGATTCATTGTCAAGATATTCAAATCATGGATGTCAACATTATAAATATCTACACCCTCACAGGAGAGATGTAGCAGATAGGCAAATCGATCTAGATAAATATTAATGTCCTTACCCAGAACCCCAGATCTGACGTGATTGTTTTGGAAAGTCAGATTAGAGTAAAAATAGTGCATAAGCTCAGGGTAATGGGGTTCCTTAATGGTGACTAGATATTCAAGAGAACTTGTGTTCAAGATGTGTGCTAGATTCAGGTGCTTAAGATCAGCGAGCATAACAGTTCTACCAGAAATAACATTCTCATTACGAATCACATAAAATCTATGGGAAGCATTCTGAGAAACCAAAGGGTTAGATGATGATTCGGGTTGTTTACCCTTCCAGATCTAAGCCTCTTCGACATGGTAAATATAGGAAGATGATAACTAGAGTTTGGCATGAATTATAGAAAGATTTCTAAAAAAAATTATGAAATAAAGAGGATTTTGAGAGATTAGGGATTATACCTTGAAGAACCCAAAAATCTCCTTGAAATCAAACAGATCTGAAGTTTTGAGGAGAGATCTAACCAATTTTAGTATTTAATTTGAGATTTGAGGTGATTTGGGAGGATTAGAGAGAAGTGGAATGAAGAAAAATAGGGAAGAGGAAGAGAAGGAGATGGTGTAGATAAGAAATGAGAGAAAATTTTGGGATTTTCAGGCTTATAAAATGGATAAAACAGCATAAACCCGACTCAGGTCGATTACAGTCGGTCGACCGATAAGGCCTAATTTTTTTTATAATACAGATTCCTTCGGTCACCACCACGGTCAACCGGACCTATTCCAAGTCAACTCGGTCGACCGGTTGGTCAACCTGGACAACCCTAAAAAAGGTTTTAAAAATAGGACTTTAGGGATTTTGAAAATTATATTTACTTGGATATTTTTATACATAAAATAGACAAACGAAACCAAAAATCTTATTGGCATGAAAAACATATGAAAATGATATCAAAACATTTTTTATTTAAAATATATTTTCAACAATTAAATCATATATTAAGCAATTAAAAAATAAGATATTGAAGCCAATACCCTTAACGGGTTTTGAACTTCTCCTCGTCATTCCTCTAGATAAGAGTTGAGACACTCAATTGCTATCTTGATTATTGCTTCAATATGGTTTAAATATGATACCCAACCAAAAGATAGATATATAGACAAATATATATATATATATATATATATATATATATATATATATATATATATATATATATATATATAGGTATATAAATATATATGTGTGTGTGTGTGTGTGGGTGTGTGTGTGTGTGTGTGTGTAAGTATGTATGTATGTATCTATGTATATATATTGTTGGCCCAGAGGCCCATTACTCTAGTTTTGATGATGATTAACTCATGTAGTTATAGTTTACTAATAATCTTGTGTTTAAATAGTTTCAGTGATTGACTAAGATATTAGTAGGTATTTGCTTCAACAAAGGAGTTTTGGAGCTAACACATGGTGATTTAAGAGCTCGAGCGTCAAGATCGTATCTAGTACTCGGTTGAAGTCAAGCTCTTCGGATCGTGTTTGGATCGAGTCGACTTGAGAAGAAGTTCTACAAGAAGACCTCGTTTGTTTAGTTTAGTTTTTGTTTAGATCTTGTATAAGGTAGATAGTATTGATATACTCAAGTTCACATACACACACATGTTTAAAGTTTATGGGTTTTGGTTTTCGGTTCAACCGATTTTGGATTTCATGTCAAAAACATAGATATATTATTATCTTATATGTATATTAGATTCTATCCATATACAAAACGCTTCAAAGTTGTTTCAATATCATGTTTTTGTATTTATACAAGTTTTGGAGAAAACTGTTTTCCATTTCAAAAATTCAAGTTTTGGAAAATATCAATTTGATTTAAGCCTAATTTCAATATCACAAAAATAGTTCAAATTGTTTATAATATATGTTGTATTTTAGTCACACATATCTGGTATTCAAAGATTTTTAAAGAACTTATTTTTGTGGAATTTATGTGTATTTTATGGGATTTTTTAGAAGGTAAAAAGACCAAGTTTTAATCCCTAAAACATTGTTTGACCTGGCCTTCTGCCGGTCGGCCGGACGGTCGACTGAGGCAGCAGTCGGTCGACCGGTCCAGTCGACCGATGTGCATAATGTGCACAGGCCGTTTAGGCTGAAAGGCCGGTCGACCAAGTCGGTCGACCGCCAGAGAGTTCTGCTCTCTGGATCTGGTCTCGGTCGATTGGGCGGTCGACCGGCAGAGAGCTCTGCTCTCTGTATCCAGGCCTCAGTCAACGTGGCAGATTTTTGAGAGGGTATAAATACACATCTCTTGAGCTGGTTTCTTAATGTTTTTTGAGAGCAAAATTTTCCTATCTTCTTAAGTATTTAACATCAAGTTTTTAAAAGAGTTTTTGGGCTAAAAGATTTTATCTTGATTTATTTAAAGGGGTTGGAAAAATCAAAGAATAATAAAGTATTTGGGATATTGATTTTAATCTTCATTTCTATCTTATTCTAGTTGTTTTACCAAGTATTTTTCTTTGTGATTTATTTTCTAAACTCCTTGTTTTTTTACACTTGAGCTATCATATCTATCCTATCTATTGGGATCTTATTTTTGTGAGAAAATTGATTTGTGGTCTTTGAGATCACCAAGAGTTGTAACCTTCTTTTATTTGTGGTATCCCTCTATGTAGAGGTGATTGTGGAGGTTGAGTTTGGTTGCGTTGGTATCCCTCTAAGTGTAGAGGTGATTGTGGTTGGTTTGGCTTTGAGCCTATCCCTCTAGTGAGAGGTGATTGTTGTTAGACTTAGTGCCCTATCCCTCTATTGAGAGGTTGATCTTGTGTGGCTTAGTGCCTTGCCTCTAGTGTCGAGGTTGTTGTTGGTTGAGAGAGGAGTTGTGAACTCCAAGTTTGTATTACCCAAATCCTCAGTGGAGGTTCCTGCGTGGGAAGTCCTGTGTGGACGTTATAGTGGAAATCCTTCTATGTGAAGGTGGGGACGTAGAGCAGTGGCTCGAACCTCGGAATATATCTCGGTGTTTGCGATTGATCCACTATCTCTAAACTCTTCTCTCTTATATTGTGCCTTGCATTATTTCATATTGTTCATATCATACTTATATGCTTGGTATTGTTTATGTGCCATACTTGTGTTGAACCAAGAGAGCTTCATATAGCACCTCAACACTTATTTAGAGGAATTTAGCGAAGATAGTTCAGAGCCCTTCACCGGGAATTCAGCTACACTCTTTGGTTACACTATGTGTGTTGTAATTAATTTTTAATTCCGCATCATTTGTCATTAGATTAGCCATACACCTATTCACCCCCCTCTGGTGAACTTTCATACACACACACACATGTATATGAGAAATAAATTAATATATGTACATATACATGCAAAGATATCTATCAATCAAGTGAGCATGGGAAAATACTTTAAACATGGGCAAGCAAATCATGGGCTAGTAAAGAATAAAATCAATGTTAACGGACTAGCTCTAATATAAGTAAGCCAAAAAAAATCATGTATACATAACTAAAGCATATTAACACAAAAGAAATGCTAGCTAATCCTACGCATGTATAGATCTAACTAGAAATGAAATTTTCAAGTGGAGAAGTTACCAACCATAGGAAATCTTCAAAATAGGTACCGCTTGATAGCGATGCAATGTGATAGTAGATGCTTTGAGCTTCGATGCATCCACCACCAAGGCACCATCTCCCCCTATGTCTTGGAGGAGGATGACACACCTACATCAATCAAGTTTGGTGTGTTCTTTGGTACCCAAATCTTTTTGGGTCCTATGGGTTATTTCTTTCTCAAACCCAAACATTTTTTTTTAACATGTTTGACTTAGCATAACAAAATTTTGCCAAATGCCATTTGCGACCGCAATGTACACATGTGTAAACTTTGCCATGCATGAAAGCATGCTTATTTTGATATGTATGTGCATATTGTGCATGTGTATGATGTGCATGTTTTCCATGGTGTGTGTGAGATGAATGAGGTGTATGTTTCCTCTGGATTTTTTCCTTTAGAAACATAGAAGCAAATTTGTTCATGTCAAATGCACACTTTTTCAAAGTGATATCCAAAACATCAATAGATTTTTGGATATCCAAAAATTCATTTTTGTTAAAAGCAATATTAGGGTTTTTACCCTTACAAACAAGTTTGTATTTATCAAAATCTTTTTCATTTTCTCTTTAAAAACAGTTTCTAGCTTATTCTTAGAAAACATTTTCCTTTTCAATTTTTTATTCTCTGAAAGAGAAATTTCATTTCTATTTTATAATTCTTCAAATAATTGTGCAAATTCATCCATAAGTAAATCATTATCTTCAAAAGAGGTTTCGAGATTTACCATAGAAGTCCCCTTTCTGTTTGCCATGAAGCAAACATGTGCGGCATCAATCTCCTCTTCGGAATCCGTTTTTGAATCATCCCAAGTGGCTACCATCGCCTTCTTCTTCTTATGCACGTTCTTGGAGGTAGTGGCTTGAAGTGAGGGACAATCCGCAATTAGATGGCCCGTCTTCTTGCAATGAAATTAAGGACCCATCTCCTCTTTGTTCTTTTCAAATCTCCCTTAATGGTCTTCCTCTTCGGAGTTGCTTTATTTCCCCTTCTTATAAAATATCTTGCCCCTTCTATAAAATATCTTGCCCACTTTCTAATGAGCATGGCAAAGTCTTCATCACTGTCTTCGGATGAATCTTCTTCATCGATGGTGGCGGGAATAGCTTTGAAAGCTATTGCTTTCTTCTTTGGAGTCTCCCTTTCTTCTCTCACCTTCATTTTCATCTCATGAGTTTTGAGATTTTCAATGAAGCGGGAGAAGTCCATCTCCTCTCTATCATTGAGCTCCTTGAAGGTTGTTGCCTTGACTTCCCAAGCTTTGGGGAGAACTCTAATAACCTTCCGAATCTTTTGGTTATTGTCAATGATGTCACCTAAAGAAGATAATCTATTAGTAATCTTGATGAACTGAGAAAGCATCTCATCAATACTTTCATTTTCAAGCATGTAAAAATTTTCATATTAAGAACAGAACAAGTCAACTTTAGATCTCTTGACTTGCGACATCCCCTCATAAGTAATGATAAGATTATTCCAAACCTCATAAGCGGATTTACAATTAATTATACGGGAAAGATCATCATCATTTAATGCTTGTGTAAGTGCATATGGGTTTTAGCATTGACTTCATAGTCCTTCGCGGTTACTTCAGACCATGTATCCTCATCACCGTGAGGGTCAATAAATTCTTTGGTAATGGCCTTAGCAACTCTAACTCCTAGGGACTTAAGAAATATGTTCATCTTGACCTTCTAAATGGGAAAGTTCAACCCAACAAATTTGGGAGGGAACTTGATGCTAGAGAGTCGTGTGATGCCATGAAAACAAGTGTAACTGCACAAAAAACAAGTATTAGTGCACAAACAAATAACAAATGCAACAAATGAATATAGACAAATGAAAGAATCTCCCTAAGTGGTTAAACTAAAACTAGGGTTAGATTTTGATACCAATTGTAAATCACCTAGGGGGTGAATAGGTGATAACTATACTAAATGGCAAATAATGTAGAATTAAAATTTACTCACTAGCAACCTAGAAAGTACCAATCACAACACAAAGAATACCTACAAAAAGTAAACAATATATGTGTGCAAGTAAATAGAGAGTAGAGTGAAGAGAAAAAGAGTAAGCAATCGCAAATACTATGATATATTCTGAGGTTCGAGCCACTGTTCCGCGTCCCCGCCTTCAACACTATGAAGGATTTTTCACTATGACTGATCTCACTCAATCATCACCCGTTACAAGTTCTCACTAGAACTCAATGGACTAACAAGTCTTCTCTCGTAGTGCCGCAACACAACACAGACCTAACTAACTCACTTGAGGCCACAATCTCTACAACTTCATAATAGAAGAAAATCGGTGATCTTCACTTGATCACAAATGGCTCGTAAGCACAATCCTATAACCAAGAAGATGAGGTGAAACTCTTTGAGATTGTGTAGTGAAAATAGCTTGTAAAAATGTAGAGGGAAGGCTCATGCTAAAAATAAGCGTGTGGAATTTTGGCTCAAAAGAAAATCTTTTAGAAAAAGCTAAATCTTGATGTAAACTTGTAAAAACTTAATATAAACTTTAGAAATCTTGTCAAAGGGTTTTTCTACAGTCCCACTATTTATAGGGGATGAAAATATGAGTAGAAAACCCAAAAGAGTCGTTGGAAAAAGACCCAAAAAATAAAACAGAATATAGCCGTCGAGAATAAATCAGAAGGAAATCCTTCTATCGGTCGACCGGCCGGTTGACCGCCACCGGTCAAACCGTTGGGGATAGCGGTCGACCAGTCGGTCGACTGACAGAGAGCTTCCCAACCAGAGAGCAAGGCTCTTGTCAGTCGACCAAGGTGGTCAACCGGATCCAACCGAGAGCAAAGCTCTTGTAGTCGGTCAACAATGCGGTCGATCGAAGTGCACAAATGCACTTTGGTGCATGTCAGTTGACAATTCGATCGACCAACAGAGCAAACCGCTCTGCCTATGATCGACCGATCGGTCGACCGACAAAGGGCAAATGGCTTGTTATGGAAATCTTTTTTAAACCAATTTTTTTCGACAAAATAACTTTCGATCTTTAAACACAAAATCGAGTTCTAGGGACTTGATAGAACCAGTGGGTGATCATGAACTAACGCAAAATAAAGTTAGAACTATATTTTGTAAAAACACTTTTCTAAATCAAAAATCATTTTTTCGAAACTTGTTTTTCTGAAACTCGATTTTTGAGAACGACAAAGAGAAATGTTTTGAACTCTTTTCAAAAACACTTAGGAGTATGAAAGATGTGTGTTTGTCAATCCCAAAAGTTATCAACCTATATCATCTTTGTTTTAACAAATGACTATAAATCCTATATAAAATGCAAAAAGCAAAAATACAAATTTTGATATAGTCTTCTCTTGCAGTCTTGATCCTTGAGCTCTTCTATGTGCTTAGGCTCTGAGATCTACATCTTCTTAGCTTTCAAACGTGTGAGTCTTATGATGGAGCCAAAATGCAATAAAGAGTTAACCTGAAACTTTATTAAATAAAATTGTTAAAAACATAACTTCTTATGTTTTGTTATCATCAAAACTAGGGCTAATGGCCTGTAGGCCATTAGTATGGTATATACATGAGGGTTTTCTTATTTGGATTATTCCTTCGATGTACTAATCTCATGAATCAGTAATTTGGCCTTGTATAACTGGTTTTGTCACATTTACTTTACTAGCTGCCTCATTGCTTGCTCCTATATGCCTGTGCTGACGACACGATTTTCAATACTTGCTTTTTGTCTCAGATTTATCGATACACATGTGCTTATCTATGCATGCCACTTGGCAATCATCTCGCAACTCTGGGGAGTTCTGAATCCCCTAGATCTGCATATCCAGATCTTAGAGCTTGAAACGTGATGGATTTTCTGTTGGTCAGAGTGAGCAAGGGTAGCATCGTGGATTAGCAGTTGACCGTCCGCAGACATATCGTTCCAGGCCCCCTTCTCGTCTCGAGTTTTTCTTTTGTAACTTGTGAGCGTCGTTAGTTCTGTTCATAATTGTATATCTCTTTATATTCTCGCATTTGCGCCTATCGGTGATGTAATATTCTTGTAATATTGTGTCACATCCTGTGGTAACTTTGTAATTGTACTCAATGTATAATGCACCACATTCTTCGTACTCTGATTCTTGCATGTACTAATACTTAGAGGCTGTTTGTTTCACCGTGAAAGATGTTAAAGTCTGTAATTCATAAATGACTTACAATCCAATTACAGCTACGATATTTGTTTGGATCATAATTCGTAAAAGACTTACGCAACTCAACTACCACTCACTTGCAACCCAATTATCACTCACAGCCCAGTTACAGTTAATTTTGTGGTCATGCAAATTTGTATTATTTTTATATTAATATTAAATTTTAATATTTAGTATTTCTAATATTTATTAACAATACTAAAACTTTTTAAATCACCAAATACTTAATTTTGTGGTCAACAATTTCACTTACGACTTACACATTACGACAATCAAACACCGTAAATTATAATACACTTTCTCACTTACAACTTTATATCATCAACCAAACACCGTAATACTTGCATGCATGTAACTCATTTACAACTGTAAAAGATTTTACCAATTACGACTTACGAATTACGGCCAATTAGATAACCAAACAGACCCTTAGCATATATATGTGAGGGTATTTCTTACCTGCATGTTGCAGTAACATCTCCGTACCCGTGAGATCGGGGGGTTACAACTGAAGAGGAGTCTAGCACTACAAGAAATCAAGTTTTGGATCAAGTCTACTTAGAGAAGAAGATCTATAAGAAGACTTGAGTAATCTCCGATCCCGCTTGTACGGAGATGTTACTGCAACGTATATACGCATGATGAAAATACCCTCACATATATACGCTAAGCATCAGTACAGGCAGGAATCAGAGTACGAAAGCACATCGGTAATATACAATCCAATAAGAAGAGTACAAGTATACTGTTATCACAGAGCATGATCCAATATTATAGGAATATAACATCACCGGAAGACACAAAAGAATGAATTACATGGGGATATACAAGTTTGAACAGTACAAAAGGTGCTCACGAGTTACAATAAGGGATCTCAAGAGCCAAGCAGGAGGGGCTGAAAGAAAAGTCTACGGACAAATCTACCACGATACCGCTGCATAACTCTAATCAACAACAGGAAGTCCACAAGCTCCAAGCTCCGAGATCTGGAAATGCAGGTCCAAGGGGTTGTCAGAAAGAAACCCTACGAGTACGTAAGATGAAGCCAAGTAGCGTGTACAAGCAAACACACATGTATTGACAAATTCATTTGAAAGGCATATGTTGAAAATCGTGTCTTGAGCACAGGCACACACAAGCATGATCTGAGGCATCAAGTAAAGCGATAAATACAAGTGTGGATAAACTAGTTGTCTAGGCTCAAACTTTGAATTCATGGGATTGATACGTTGAAGAAATGACCCTAACAAGAAACCCTCATATATACATCATATACCTCATGTCACCATCATCTGAGTTTATACAACTTGAGTTACCCTCAGTGTAACAGAATATGAAATTCAGGAGTGATTACTGTGTCATAGGAATCATATACAAATGACGGGCAGGATAACTTAATCATACAACAATAACAATCAGTGTCGCCTGTTATTATAATTATCTCTTTCCAGTATCCCATACCACTGGTAGCTCATAGCGGGTCCATATTCCAGCAGAACTCAATCCGAATTCTGATTTATGGATACCATTATTAGGAGAATACTGGACCACAAAAGTGTACTTTGTGGACGTTTGATTAGTATTGGTACTTGCATATTTTTCATCACATTTGCATACTTATCTTAATAAAAATCTGTTTATTAATGAGTGTTTCTTCTTGTTTCTAGGTCCATGGCTTGAAGAAGAAGAGAGGCCCAATAACTCCAACATATTTGAGGATTTTTAGAACCAAAAGAGAAGCCCAAGCTTGAAGCCCAAATCTGTTGAACCAGGGAGCCAAAGTCAAAGGAGTGGAGGCTGCAAAAGGGCACCCATACTGGCACCAGTCTGCAGCCCCTGGCGCCAGCAGACTGGCGCCAGTATGGCCGCGAAAACGCGGCCTGGGCCGGGTTTCCGCGGCCATCCTGGCACCACTCGAGTGGTGCTAGGGGCCATACCCTCCATTCAGTGCACCATACTCTCTGTATCTATAAAAACCCCCTGGGACTTTCAGAGAAGGAGATATCCAGAGTTTAGAGTTGTATTGTTGCTTTGTTTCTAGGAGTTGTAGTTGTTGTTTTTTTAGTTTTAGTTTAGCCATTAGAGTGAAAGAGAGAGAGTGTGAAAGTTGTATTTGAAGGTGGCAATCTAATACAAGTAACCACTTCTCTTTCTCTTTCCATCTACTTGTGTTTTTCATTTGCTTTTACTTTCTTGTTGTGGTGTAACTCCCTTTCTCTTTACTTCTTTCTTTTGTTATTTCTTTTACTATCATACCTAACTAACTCTTCCATTGCATGGCTAACAACTACTAACCCACTAATCTCTAACAACTTGATTGGTAAACTGAATGAGTCAATAGTGTCAAATAACCCTTGTGCAAACGAGAGCTATGATATCTTAAGATGAGGGTTCTAACTCTAATTTACATTTAAGTATTCACTTTCTTTTATTTCATGCTTAACGGGTTTTTGATGATCTATGGATTGCATGCTTTACTAATTTTTGTAAATTAGAGATTTTCTTTTAACTTTGCCGATACCATTAGTGCACTTATGTCTTTTCCTATTCTTGCCTTCAATTGGATCTTGATAAGGGAATGTCCAAGTTTTTACCGTGTTTAAGCTAAGTTATAGGAAGAACTTTCACTCAATTTCCACGTGAATAGTTCTTATGCATAAGGGGTATGTTTGCCTATATCCATTGTGAGGCTACATCTTCAAGAAGTTAGGGATTAGTGGGAGCACTTAGTAGAAAGTTAGCCATGCTTTTTTACCATTAAGAAAATCCAATTTCACAAATCACCAAATCAGTCTAAAGCAATTTTTGAAACCAACTTGTTTTCATTTTCTAATTCTTTATTTGAAACAAGGAACTTTCTCTTTTCTTGAACAAAGAAGCCGCATCAAGCTTTCATCGCTCTCTCTCCTTGTGGATATGACTTGTATAGCCACTTCGTTATTACAGAAGAATCGTAAAAGTAGTAACTTCGACCCACACTCTTTTCACTTATTCTTGTGCTTGCTTTTTGCCGATCAACGTTTGACATGCTAAAAAGAGTTTGAAGGCAAGATGGGAATTTGACATTACCCGAGGTTTCTCTACTGCTCCTAAAATTCACATCATAGAGTTTTACACCCAGTCTGAAAATGCTAAAGACTAGTTGGGGCGAAACGCCAATTTTGCAACGTCTAAGGGCTTAAAATATAAATTTAAAACTAAATATCTTATCTCTATAATTTTATATTTGTTTGGGGACCTTTATGTAAAATAGCCAAACCTTAGGCTATAAATATCCATGTAAAGAATATAGTTTAGGCCTTTGGCCACATTCTCCTTTTTCTGAAATTTTATGGCGGTGTTGTTTTCTTTGCTTTTTCTGTATCTTTAATCATTGCTGCATTTGTCTTTATTTTATCCATTGTTTTCCGTTCTCTTGAGAGGCAGTGTTGCCTCATTTTTGCCTTGTCACTCATGTGAGAAAACAATGGTGGTGCTCTCTCGCAGTCCTCAATCCTTGCACGCGAATGAGGGAGCATGAGGCCCACTGCACCTTGGTCCCCTCGCCTCGTTCCGCTTGCAATCAAAGGCGACAGACGAAATTCTGGTCATGGGGCCCACTAGACCACGCAAGGAGACGCATGCTGCTGGTTGCGTGAGAGAGTAGCACTGGCTTGGTGGGCTATGGTGTGCACGAGCAGAGAGGGAGATATTGTCTTGTAGCATATGAGTAACACCCCAATCCCGCGGATATGGGGACGCTACGGTGACATACATATGCAGGGTGAATATACCCTCACATACGTATGCTAAGCCTTAGTATGAGTGAATAAATACAATATACACATTTATTCTAACATTAAATAGTACAAAAATACCTGCAAAATGTGTCAAAGATCATAACAGATATGGAAATAAGGATAAATAAGGAAATAAAGACAGAATAATAAAAATACGTATGAATAATAAAGGTGACTGATCTCCTAACAATATCCCGAGAAATATGAGGTACTATGTTATCTCGAATCTCCAACTTGGGCATGCAAATCTTGGGTCGTCATAAAGTGACCTAGTGAGTGGTAAAATGAAGGAAGCACTAGTATATAATATATAATAGTAGTATAACTACGATATTATATAATACACATTTAAATATCAGTGATATAATATAGTTATACTAACAATCGAGATATATGTATAATTATAAACAAGTGTTATATTAATACTATAACATTACAATTGCCTAGCATGTAACACGGTATTAGTTTTATAATATTATCCAATTATATAGCATTAATATCAATTAATATTATCGGAAGAATCTTATATATCACGAAGCCTTATATTGTTATGTTATACGAATAAAATCAATTTGTGTAAGTAACATATAGCAAGTTTTATTTCTTATATTTATTATTTAAACTAATAGTAACAGTTACATGATGGTATTGTGATTAATATGAACAGTTATATATGAAATACGCAGAACAACCATACTATAGTGTTGTGATTATACAACAACAGTGTGTTTATAAAGAATACATGAAATAGAGAATACATGGAATGCAGCGTATACGTGTACATGAATAATGTGCCTCCACATGAAGTATAAGGTATACATGTGATATGGGGTAGATAATATATCAAGAACTGTAACAAGTATGAATGAACAATAATATACTTGTACCGAGCAAGTCATGTAATTTATATAATAATAACAATTAGTACGACCTGGTATTTTAATCAATCTCTTCCAGTGTCCCATATCACTGGCAGTTCACACTGGAGCCAGTATCCCAGAGAACCCATCTGAACATGGCATATGAGTACCATTATGCGAACGAGAGAGTGACCAAATAACAAGCATTCCAGACGTCACTTTTTTTTTATACTATTATGTTATGTAAATTGGAAACTCAAAGTCAAGGAGTTCTAATCGGGTGGGTGCATCTTGTGCATATCCAAGATCACGGCCTTAAACAGACTCTTAGCTTTTGAGACCAGGGCCAGCCCGCTAGGCTAACAAGTAACAAGAAACGGGAGCTCGATGAGCTATAACAGATAGTAGCCAGCACTACCCCATCCCTTACAGTGAGATTATAATGGATCCAGATATCCACCAGACAAGACCTAGTCAACCGTCAAGTCTCTCCCATCCCCATGTTATATTTATAATATTTAAACTGCACATAATATTTAAACTACACAGTGTATCTGGAACAAGAACGATGCATGGTACATGTAATACAATAATAAGATATGAACTTTGTTGATGTTATGAAACAAGATAACAGAAAATAAAAAAAAGAGATGTGGGATTCTGGAGGTGGCCCTCGTGACTTAGATCCACGTGGCACTTAGTTATGCACATCACATATCAACAACACTCATGTCCAGTAACAAGAGTATCATATCGATATCAGTAACAGGAAATGGTCATGTAACAGGAATACAAGAATCCATGTAATAGGAACAGTGATCCATGTAATAAGAATACAGAAATAATCAATGTATGTACACATGTGAATCAATGTAACAGTGTTACATGAACATAAAATAACTGTGTATAGAGTATTCGTGTAGCGGTGATACAAATATATGTAATAACAGTATCTAGTGGCATAGCATATATGTGTATCAATGGTATATGTGTTGGAACTTATTTTGATGAAGACTTTTGTGAAGCATTTCATTTGGAGCTCTAGCACAAGATATATCAAGAGTTCTTCATGATCAAGATGTCCCAAAGAGAGTTGATATGATGTGGTTTGTAATTGTGAAATAGCATGTCAAAAGCCTTGATGCACACACACATATCATGTCTACATAGTCGACTTATAACTTCTTATAGTCGACTAATCCACTTGGTAGTCGACTAACCCAAACCCCCTAGTCGACTAGTTATGTGTCCAAAATAAACCCAACTCTCTGTTTGTCCATTAGTCGACTTGACAGACAAACCTAGTCGACTAATAGACCTTGTAGTCGCTAATACTATGCCCCTAGTCGACTAATCACTGGTCCAGTCGACTTGAAAGAAGTTGCAGTCGACTTGATTCAGTTATCCAGAAACCTGTCACTCGAACTATTCATGACCTAGTCGACTAATACCCAAACCTAGTCGACTACTCTTTGGAAATTTACCTAGTATAGTCGACTAACTCAAAAGGCAAGTCGACTATAGGCAGTTTCTGACTGTTGGACGGTTTCTGTTATCTGGTCTTTTGTGCAATGTTTTCTAACGTTTCAAACATTTGAATTGCACCTATAACTACCCTAACTTACCCTAGTCTGCATCTATATAAAGGGTAGTTAAGCCAAAGGCCAAATACCAATCCTAATCTTCAGTTTTCTAAGATCAAAAATTCTGCCAATCCTGAAAACTGTTCCACTTCAGTTTTTCACCAAATTCTGATTCTCTAGTGAAGTTCTCTGAAGTTTGTCTCCTATACTAGACCTTGTCCACGTTCATACACAGTACCAAGGCTTATAGGAAAGTGTTGTAATACTCAAAGCAATCATTGTACACGGGTGTCTTCTTGGTGTAGAAGCAGTTGTATAAGGTGAAGTGTGTTCTCTTGGTGGAAGAGAAGGTGTACACATTTGGCAAAGGGGATTTGTCAAGTGGTGTGCATGGTTGTGATTTTGGGTGTACAAAATCAAGGATAAAGGAAAATCTCAAGCGGGTGGCTTGGGGACTGGATGTAGGTCACGAGGACCGAACCAGGATAAATCTCTCGTGTTTGCGTTTGTCTAAACTTTTCTGAGATTTGATTTCCTTTACTGCAAGTTTATTTATTTGTTTAACTTAATTCTTCTTTGTTTAGTATTTGTGTTGACTTTGTAGTTTAGATCCATAATTGCCAACAGAGAAAGTTCCGCATTTGGCATCATCTCGGGACCAACAATATGAACATGAAATAAAAGTGTCCAGTATAATAATATCTGTATAACGGTGATAGATATACATGGAATTACAGTTCCAGTACGATAGTATATTCATATCACGCGCTACAAGTACATGAAATAATAGTGTCCAGTGTAACAAGTGTCTTCATGAAATATAATGCCCAGAGTACTAGAGTGTCCATATAATGATGATACTAGGACGTGGCATAACAGTGTCCGTACAACAGTGATACAAGCAATAACATAATAATATCCTCAAACATGATATGACCATGTATAGTGTATCAGAGGTTATTCAGGTAACAGTGATAGTGTGAGGGATATAAATATATGTCAATGTAACTATAGATATATCAGTATTTAGTATTCCACTTTTATGTTGTTACTATGATCGATACCATAAAGGAATTATAAACAATTATTTATTTATTAAACTTGAATTTCTTTAATCAACATTCTAACATTTACCCGATATATATAATTCATTTATATTTTATATTAAAAAGAAACATAATAAATTATTATTGGATATGTTTTAAAAGCATTCACATATATTTTATTTATAGTGATTTACTATATTCATGATTTATTAGGAGATAATTACAATTTAGTAAATATATAAACTGGTCACATGATTTATCGAACGATAAATATAATTTAAGGGGCTATTTTTATTAATATGATGAAATATAATTTATAAAAAAACTCACATTGCTGTAACAGAGATGTAGCTCATCTTTTTACGATCTCAACGGTTGAGAATCATCCAGATCGGACCCCAGATGGTCAAGATTCGCCCGAACACTAAAATCAATATAATTAGGTTAAATATGTAAGAAAAAGATCTAATTTATAAATATCCTAATTTAACAGGGAGTTTATGTAAAATTACCTTTATGGGTTTAAAAACGGGTTTGGGTTGATAATAGGTCGGGTTCAGATCCAATAACCCGAACCCAGTTGACTTAAATGGGTATTGGGTAGTGGGCAGCGGGTTAACGGGTTTTGAGTTGTTATTGGGTTTCAACACATATGAGAGAGAGGGGGAACAAGAGAGAAGAGAGGGGAAGAGGTAGCGGCCAGGCTGGGCCAGGCCTCGCCGCGGCGGCTCCGTCTGGCCGGTGGCGACGCATAGAGAGGGATAAAGGGAGAGAGATGTAGAGAGGATTGAGAGAGGAGAGAAAAGAAAGAGAGAGAAAAGAAAGAGAGAAAGGAGAAAGAAGAGGAGAGGGGGCCCGGTGGCTACGACGTCAACCTGGGCCTGCCGGTGGTCAGTGCCAATGGCCAGATGGGGCTGGCCAGTTATTTAGAGGAGGCGGATGAGGGTTGAAGTAGAAGAAGATATTGGAGATGAGAAAAAAGAAAGAGAAGAGATAAGAGAGAGAGGGGAGAGATAAGGATGAGGCTTGGTGTCCTGGGGGGCATGGCACAGATGTCGGAGGTCAGCTGCGATCTGCCACCGGCTGTGTTAGTCTCGGGTAGGAGAGAGAGGGTGAGTGTATGGTGAGAGAAAGGGGGAAAGAGTGCAAGAGAAAGAGAGTTAGAGAGAGTGAAAGGTAGAGTGGGAGAAAGATTTAAAAGAAAAGGTGAATGGCGGTTGAGAGAGGCGATGGGAAGTGGGAATCTTGGAGAAGGAAAAGAGGAAGATTGGGGAAAAATAAAAGAGAAGAAAGAAAATGATTATTTAATATTATTTAAATTCGGTAAAATTTGACTTGTTCAAAATGGGCCCTAAAAGTTTTATAAAATAGAGAATATTATACTAAAGAATAATGTGAAATTAGATTTGAGAAATTCAGTCTGTTTTGCAAGTTAAAAATCTTAGAATGTATCGATGATACGGTTGACACCGGTTCGGCCGAATTTTTGATTAATTCAGAAAAATCTCCAAAAATATGCTAAAGTAGAAAATATGATTTTAAATAACAATATGGAAGTAGATTCTAGAAACTGAACTTTATTTGTGAATTAAAAATTCTAAAGATGATTGTCGGTATCAGTCGATAATGTTTTGGAGATTTTTCAAAATAATCCAGACAAATTTCAAAAAATGATATTTGAAGCTGATATTTTGAAAAATCCAAACTATTAGAAAATGATATTTGACGCTGAAATGCGTTCAATCTGACTACCAAAAATGTCAAATCAAATTTATACACCGTATCAAGTACTGATACTGTGACACACATATATAAAATCGGGGGTTACAATATGTAGGAGGTTTTGGTTGGTGGGAAACATTTGGGTGGGGTCCACACTTCACTGAGAGTAGTGGCTCTTGACAGGTAAGTAGGTAATATTATTTATTAGGAGTAATTGATTTAGATAGTTTGATTATTTGTTTAGTATTAATTAATTTAAAATAATTAATTGATTTGGTTAATTGTTGCAACTAATAAAATAATAGGTTATTAATCTATTTTTGTATTATTTAGTTATATAATCACTTGCATTAATTATTTATTTTATTGTATTTTATTTAGTAGACTATCTTGTTGTTAATTAATGATGAGTAAGTAAATTTCTTTTATACCTAGGGGAGATGAACCTAGGCTAACTATCTTGTGGACTTCCATTAGTTCTCCTATCTAGAGCTGTATATTCACCAATTGACCTATGATTTTGGGAGATTAATTTCTAGGGCAATTAGGTATTTGACATGTTATATATCTCTAGTTAATGATCCATACTTAGGGTTTTATCACTTTTTGCATTTAATTTAATTTGTCAATTTATTTGCTATTGATGGATATGTAATGTGGACGATACCATGTCTTAGATTTACTATTCAGACTTAATTTGCCCGCAAGGAATAGAAATTTGGTGATTGATAACATACCAGTGGAGAGATCGAGATTGACCACTTGATGCTAGTTTAGGGGATTTTATCCTACATGCTTGATTTTTCCTTAGATTGACACATAGTTTAGATCAAAATTTCACAAATTTTTTGATCAATTCGTCTAGAAGTGATGAAACTATTAGAACCACCAGTTCCTGTGGATCAATCCTTAAGTGCTGCAAACGATCAAACATTCACTTGTAGTATTTAAAACAAGAGAGCAAAAATCTCTCGAATCACACATAGTAAAACAAAGTGTTCAACCCAAGTCATATAACATGAATAAATAAACTATAATATTATAGCAGTTCGCACACAATGTATAAGACGATAAAATAGGCAAAACTAGTTGTATGGGCTCAGATTCTAGATTCACGAGATTGATACATCGAAGGAATGATCCAAACAAGGACCATATTCCTCATGTCACCATCGTCTGAGCATATACAACCCAAGTTGCCACAGGCAGAAGTGTACTTTAACTATCCAACAATAATAATAATCAATACCGCCTGATATTTCAATCATCCCCCTACCTATGCCTCACATCACTGGTAATCCATACTAGAGCATGATTCCAGTAGAACTCATTCAGATCTGATATGTGAGTGTCAGTACCTGAAAAAAAAGAGACTAAATATCTCACACTCCTAATATTATTATTGTGTACCGTGTAACATGGCAGGAGGGCTGGGGTACCAAATGCGCGTTTGTGGACTCTAGAGGTGGCGGTTCTTAAGAGGTGGCCCCTACCACGTGTATTGTGTGACACTTTATTCTGTGTGGTACTTAGCTTCACATTTCATGTGTATCCCAAGAGTACTGAGGACGCGCTGTGGACTCAAGAGGTGGCCTGTGCCGTGTGTGTGGCGTGGCACTTTACTTTGTGTGGCACTTAGCTCCACATACCGTTCCCTCATGTTCAGGAGTAATATGTATAAAAGAATAGTTGTGCCATATGTACAGTAGTATAATGGAAAACATGAAATAATACAGTCCACGAACATAAAATACATAGAATATGCACACAACTGTGATACATGATTATGAACTAATAGCGTAACATGGGCAAGATGCAGTCAAATTATTATATTGTTAATATAACTCGCCTAACCCGTATTCTTAAGTATGTATCCCAGTATCCCAATACACATACATTGACATATGAGTAAGATGAAATTAGTTCTTGAAAACTGATGGGGTATAAATTAATTATGTTTACAATAGACCCCTGTGCATACCTAGAACAATAACCAAGGATGTTCCGGTACTGAACCGGAACCCACTACTAGGCATGGTGTTGGCCCAAGGTTACAATCACCCTTGTTTAGTGTATTTGATGATTACAAAACATATTAGTTATTTGTACTAATAACATTTGTTGTTTAAGTGTGTTTTCAGATTTCTATTCATACTAGAAGTCTTCTCTCACAAATACAAGGTTTTGGACTCAAGTCAACTCCAATTAGGCTCAAGATGCAAAAATTGAAGATCAAGTGGAGATAGCCCATCTTGAAGCATTGCCTTGAAGTCTTTTAGAGTTTGTAAGTTTAGAATGTTAAAGTTTGAATATAGGAAATTTGGCTCTAGGATTTGCACACACATTTGTTTCATGTATTTCCTATGTTTTGAAAATAGTTATTTCTAAGTTTTATGCCTTAGTTTATATATACATGTACCAAAGCTTTATATCTTGAAAAACTTGTTTAAAACATGTGTATAAACTATTTTCTGCATAATACTTAGCTATATGTATTTTTAAAAATAGTTTTACAAAAATTCCATCTTCAAAACAGCCCAGTTTTCAGTTTCAGGCAACATCGGTCGACCGGCCCGGTCGACCGGCGATGTGCCTGGACATGCACTGTTTGTGCATGTCCGTCGGTCGACCGGACCGGTCGACCGATGGAGAGCATTCTGCTCTCGGGATATTTCGGTCGACCGGACCGGTCGACCGGAAGAAGGAAACTGTGTTTCCTCCTTTTGGGTCGGTCGACCGGACCGGTCGACCGAGAGCCAACGGCTCTTTCCAGCAGGGCTGGCGGTCGACCGGACCGGTCGACCGCCAAGCCTGCAACTTAGCAACGGCTCTTTCCTCTTTGAGATTTTCTGAAAAACTGTTTTCTTTTTCTGCTTTAACAGATTTTTGGAGAGTTGTTGGGGTGCTTTTGCAGGTTGAATTAGGTGAAAAGAAATGTTTTTAACTTATTTTCAACCCTATAAATAGAGGAGAAGTCTCTCCTTCATATCACTAAGAAAAATCCTCAAGTTTTCATTGTTTTCAAAAGAGAAAAGAAAAGAGTTTAAAGCTTTCATTCCAATTCTTTTTGAGCTAGTTTTTCAGTTGTGTTTGATTGCTAATATCTCTCTACAACTGAAGTTTTTCTCACCACACTTCATAGAGCCAAAAATCCTATACTCATTCTATAGTGAAGTTGTAATTAAAGTGAGAGTGTTTGTAAAAGAGTTTGAGAAAAGTGTAGTGATCTTGTTGTGATCACTTGGTTCTTGTAATCCTTTCTTTGTGGAGCAACCTCTTCGGTAGAGGTCCTTTGTACTTGGTGGAGCTCGGTGCTCGGTCTTCGGTAGACCATATTGTAAAGGCATCCTCGGTGGATAGTGGAAACCCTTCACGGAGGTGAAGGCGGGGACTAGAGCAAGTGTGCTCGAACCTCGAAACAAATCATCTTGTTTGCGATTGCCTTTGCGTTATTCTTGCTTTCAATTTCTCTTGCTTTATATTGTCTTGAATTATTTGCTTGAGAACTAACCCTCTACTTGTGCAATCTAGTCTTGTTTATTTTACTTGCTATACTTGTTGTGTTACATTGTGTGCATTTCATTTCTCATCATCATACTTGGCATTGATCGATCACACCTCAATACAACACGGTTGCATTGCGCACCTCTAACCCATATCTAGGGGAATTGGGAGGAAGGAGTTCAGAACCTCGCAAGGGGTATTCGGCTCTTAGTCGTGTTTTGAGAGATCGTTGCATCACTCATTTAATTAAAGTTTAAAAAGATCATTAGATTAGCATTCACACCTATTCACCCCCCTCTAGGTGTTTTTCAATTGGTATCAGAGCTTGGACTCTGGGATTGGTTTAACCACCTTAGAGAAGATCCTAATTTGCTAATCATTTCATTCATATTCATATAGTAAAAATGGCCGATGGAATTAAAACCCCTCCTAAGTTTGATGGACTTAACTTTCCCATATGGAAAGTTAAGATGACCGTGTTTTTGCAATCTCTAGGTAGCCGAGTTACAAAGGCCGTGACTAAGTCCTTTAGTGTACCCCCCGGCGACGAATCCACTTGGTCCGAAATAGAGACTAAGGAATTCGATGCAAATGCCAAAGCTCACTATGCACTTCTTCAAGCCCTAAATGATGATGACATAGCTAGGGTTATACATTGCAATCCGCATTGAGATTTGGTCACACTTGATAGTCACTCATGAGGGGACCTCACAAGTAAAGAAGGCTAAGATTGACCTTCTTCGGTCTCAATATGAAACATTTAGCATGCAAGACAATGAAACCATAGATGATATGGTTACAAGATTTACCAAGATTACTAATGGACTCTCTTCTTTAGGTAAAGATATCAACAATGATCAAAGAGTAAGGAAGATCATCCGGGCTCTTCCTCCTTCATGGGAAGTTAAAGCTACAACCTTGAAGGAACTCAATGACAATGAAGAGATGGAGCTCATAGGTCTCATTGGGAACCTCAAAACCCATGAGATGGAAAGGAAAGCAAGGGAGGATATGGCTCCCTCCAAAAAGAAGACTATCGCCTTCAAGAGTCAAGCTACACACTCCGATGAAGATGATGAAGAAGAAGATGATGAGGAGCTCTCACTCCTTGTTAAGAATGTCCGGAGGATGTACAACAAAGCGAAGTACCAAGGTAGAAGGAGATGGCAAGGAGGCAAAGAAGAAAGAAAGATCATATGCTTCAATTGCCAAAACCGGGACACATTGTGGCGGAGTGTCCGGACAAAGCAAAGCCTTCCACTTCAAAGAAGCCTTACAAGAAGAAGGCTATGAAGGCAACTTGGGATTCGGAGACCGAATCCGAGGAAGAAATAGACACCGCCAACATGTGCTTCATGGCTAATGAAGGCACAAGCAAGGTAACCTCTTCCCCTTCTCATGATAATGAACTTTCTATGGATGTGTTAGAAGAGGCTTTTGTTGAGTTGTCACAAAACTATGATTTCTTAAAGAAAAAGTATATTAAAATGAAAAAGGAAAATGAATCTTTAAGTCTTCAAGTTTTACTCTTACAAAAGAAAAGGATGAGTTGGTTTCCACTTTGGCCACTACCAAAAATGATTTTGAAAAATATAAGATCTCTTGCAAAGGTAAGGCCCCACTAATTGATTCAAATGAAGTTTCTATGCTTAAGGAAAGATTAGATTCATTAAGTGTTGTTTTGAAAGATTGTGAGTTTAACAAGAAGAAAATTGAGGCTATGTTTCCTAAGAAACAAGCCCCAAAGAAAAATGCTCATGTTCATGTTCATGCTACACAACCTAAACAACATGGCAAAACCCCAAAACATGCTCACACTACACATCATGCCTTCATGTATAGAAAAGTGTACTCATGTTCACATTGTGGGCGGAAAGGACACTTAGCTAATTTTTGTTATGATAGACTAAGTGCATCACATCATAATGTTTGGGTTCGTAACACTAACTTTCAAGGACCCAAGAAAGTTTGGGTACCAAAGTCAACAATTGTTTTAAATGATGTAGGTACTTTCCAAAGCCCAACGACGTAGAGGTTTGTGGTATCTTGATAGCGGTTGCTCAAGGCACATGACTTGGGACATCAACAACTTTGCAACCCTATCAAGATATCATGAAGGTGGCACCGTCACCTTCGGAGATGACGCCAAGGGTAAAATCATCGGTATTGGTAATGTAAAACTTGGCACCTCTCCTTTAATTGAAAATGTAGTTTTGGTTGATGGCCTCAAGCATAATCTCTTGAGTGTTAGTCAACTTTGTGATAAAGGTTTTGATGTTGTTTTTGATAATGTTGCTTGTAAAGTTATTGATAGAATTTCTAATGTTTGTGTATTTTCCGGTTTTCGTGAAAGTAATGTTTATATGATTGATATGTTAAATATGTCTTGTAATATTACTTGTTTGAAAGCCCTCGATGATGACTCTTGGTTGTGGCATAGGAGATTAGGGCATATTTCTTTTGATCACATTTCTAGGTTAAACACAAAGGAAATGGTGAAAGGTATTCCTTGTTTGAATTTTGAAAAGGACCGAGTTTGTGACGCATGTCAATTTGGGAAACAAACTAAGTCTTCTTTCAAGTCAATTAAGGATATCATGACATCACGTCCTTTGGAGTTAATCCATATGGATCTTTTTGGGCCTACACAAACCAAAAGTTTAAGTGGGAATAGATTTGCTTATGTTTTGGTTGATGATTTTTCAAGATTTACTTGGGTTTTCTTTCTTGAACATAAAAGCCAAGCATTTTCGTATTTCCAAATTTTTAAGAAAAGAGTTGAAAAAGAAAAAGATGTTTCGATTTTGAGAATAAGAAGTGATAGAGGAGGTGAATTCATTAACCAACCCTTTACCACTTTTTGTGATGAACATGGAATAAAGCATGAACTTTCTTGTCCTAGAACTCCACAACAAAATGGAGTAGTTGAACGGAAAAATAGAACATTACAAGAGATGGCTAGGACAATGCTAAGTGAATATGGTCTACCACATTATTTGTGGGCCGAGGCCGTAAATACATCATGCTACATATCTAATCGTATTTTCTTGTGTAAAAATACAACTAAAACTTCTTTTGAAATGTATTTTTCTAGAAAACCTAATGTTTCCTATTTTAAAGTTTTTGGTTGCAAATGCTTTGTTTTAAACACAAAAGATTTTTTAGGAAAATTTGATCCTAAATCTTATGAGGCTATTTTTGTAGGTTACTCAAACACTAGTAAAGCTTATAGAGTTTTCATTAGATCATCTTTGACTATTGAAGAGTCTATTCATGTTAAGTTTGAGGAATCTAACAAGTTTGTTAAGAATGTTGTAGAAATAGATGCTTTGCATGAAGGCTTGGAGAAAGTCACCTTGGAGGATGCTTCTACCATGGGAGACAAGCCAAAGGATGATGATGGAAGTGAAGCCAAAGTGGAAGAGGCCCAAGGAAATGAACATCAAACAAATGAGGTGGAGCCTACTCAACCACTACCTAAGGATTGGAGATTCAATCCTCATCATCCCAAGGACCTCGTCATAGGTGAAGTATCAAAAGGGTAACTACTCGCTCTAAAATTCAAGATTATTGTGGCCACTTTGCATTTATTTCACACATAGAACCCAAAAATGTGCTCGAAGCCGAGGCCGATTCATATTGGTTGCTAGCCATGCAAGAGGAGCTCAATCAATTGAGTGCAACCAAGTTTGGCACCTTGTTCCTAGGCCCCACGATAGACCAACAATTGGTACTAAGTGGATCTTTAAGAACAAGTTGGATGAATCGGGTAATGTAGTTAGAAACAAGGCTAGGTTAGTTGCCCAAGGTTACACTCAAATCGAAGGGATCGATTTTGAAGAAACCTTTGCACCCGTAGCACGGCTTGAAGCCATACGGATGACACTAGCATTTGCCTCATATAAAGATTTCAAATTATTTCAAATGGATGTTAAAAGTGCTTTTCTAAATGGATTTATTGAAGAGGAGGTGTATGTTGAACAACCCCCCGGGTTTGTTGATCCTACACATCCGGATTTTGTTTTTAAATTAGATAAAGCTCTTTATGGTTTAAAACAAGCCCCTAGGGCTTGGTATGAAAGACTTTCCTCATTTTTGATTTCAAATGGTTTTAAGAAAGGAAAAATTGACACAACCTTGTTTACAAAACATGTAGAAAATGACATTCTTATTGTGCAAATTTATGTAGATGATATTATTTTTGGTTCTACTAATGAATCTCTTTGCAAAGCTTTTGAGTCATGCATGAAGGATGAATTTGAAATGTCTATGATGGGGGAGCTCAACTATTTCCTTGGACTCCAAATCAAGCAAAGGAAGGATGGGATCTTCATCAATCAAGCCAAGTACACAAAGGAACTAATCAAAAGGTTTGGGCTTGAAGGATCAAGAGTAAGCAAAACTCCCATGGCAACAACTACAAAGCTTGACAAGGATGAACAAGGTAAAAGTGTAGACATTAAATTATACCGTAGCATGATTGGTAGCTTGCTTTATTTGACGGCTAGTAGGCCGGATATTATGTTTTCCGTTTGTCTTTGTGCACGTTTTCAATCTTGTCCTAAAGAATCTCACATAATAGCGGTTAAACGCATAATTAGATACCTTAAGGGCACTATTGAAATGGGTTTGTGGTATCCTAAAACCGGATTATTTGAAATGAAGAGTTCTTCGGATGCCGACTATGCGGGTTGTAGGGTAGATAGGAAGAGCACAAGTGGAACATGTCAATTCTTAGGTAATTGTCTTGTATCTTGGTCTTCCAAAAAGCAAAATTCGGTAGCCCTATCAACCGCCGAGGCGGAGTATGTTGCGGCGGGAGCTTGTTGTGCACAAGTTCTTTGGATGAAACATACTCTCCTTGACTATGATTTACACTTTGATCATGTTAAAATATTTTGTGATAATACTAGTACTATTCACATGACAAAGAATGCAAATCAACATAGTAAAACCAAACACATTGACATTAGGTATCACTTTCTTAGAGATCATTATGAGAAAGGTGATATTATTATTGAATATGTTTCTACCGATTTTCAACTTGCCGATATTTTTACTAAACCTTTAGATTATGCTAGATTTTCGTTTATTTGTGGTGAGTTGAATGTTTGTATTATAGATTCTTAAAATTAAAATTTTGTTTTAACCCTTTTTGATGTATGACAAAAAGGGGGAGAATAAGTTTGTTGATATTTGGAAAATAAGTGTTTAAGTTTAAACTTTCTAAGTTTGATACTATTTGAGTTTCATTTCATGAAGAAAAAGAAAGTTTGTGTTTCTTTGAGTTTTTGACAAAAACTATTGTGTTTGTTAAATGCTTTATGTATGCTTACATAGCTTTTCATATTCATGATAAATACATAGCATTGTTTGAGGGGGAGCTTTCCAAGCTTTTCCTCCTTTATTTGTTTCAATAACTTATATGTTTTGTCATCATCAAAAAGGGGGAGATTGTTGGCCCAAGGTTACAATCACCCTTGTTTAGTGTATTTTGATGATTACAAAACATATTAGTTATTTGTACTAATAACATTTGTTGTTTAAGTGTGTTTTCAGATTTCTATTCATACTAGAAGTCTTCTCTCACAAATACAAGGTTTTGGACTCAAGTCAACTCCAATTAGGCTCAAGATGCAAAAATTGAAGATCAAGTGGAGATAGCCCATCTTGAAGCATTTCCTTGAAGTCTTTTAGAGTTTGTAAGTTTAGAATGTTAAAGTTTGAATATAGGAAATTTGGCTCTAGGATTTGCACACACATTTGTTTCATGTATTTCCTATGTTTTGAAAATAGTTATTTCTAACTTTATGCCTTAGTTTATATATACATGTACCAAAGCTTTATATCTTGAAAAACTTGTTTAAAACATGTGTATAAACTATTTTCTGCATAATACTTAGCTATATGTATTTTAAAAATAGTTTTATAAAAATTCCATCTTCAAAACAGCCCAGTTTTTCAGTTTCAGGCAACATCGGTCGACCGCCCGGTCGACCGGCGATGTGCCTGGACATGCACTGTTTGTGCATGTCCGTCGGTCGACCGGACCGGTCGACCGACGGAGAGCATTCTGCTCTCGGGATATTTCGGTCGACCGGACCGGTCGACCGGAAGAAGGAAACTGTGTTTCCTCCTTTTGGGTCGGTCGACCGGACCGGTCGACCGAGAGCCAACGGCTCTTTCCAGCAGGGCTGGCGGTCGACCGGACCGGTCGACCGCCATGCCTGCAACTTAGCAACGGCTCTTTCCTCTTTGGGATTTTCTGAAAAACTGTTTTCTTTTTCTGCTTTAACAGATTTTTGGAGAGTTGTTGGGGTGCTTTTGCAGGTTGAATTAGGTGAAAAGAAAATGTTTTTAACTTATTTTCAACCCTATAAATAGAGGAGAAGTCTCTCCTTCATATCACTAAGAAAAATCCTCAAGTTTTCATTGTTTTCAAAAGAGAAAAGAAAAGAGTTTAAAGCTTTCATTCCAATTCTTTTTGAGCTAGTTTTTCAGTTGTGTTTGATTGCTAATATCTCTCTACAACTGAAGTTTTTCTCACCACACTTCATAGAGCCAAAAATCCTATACTCATTCTATAGTGAAGTTGTAATTGAAGTGAGAGTGTTTGTAAAAGAGTTTGAGAAAAGTGTAGTGATCTTGTTGTGATCACTTGGTTCTTGTAATCCTTTCTTTGTGGAGCAACCTCTTCGGTAGAGGTCCTTTGTACTTGGTGGAGCTCGGTGCTCGGTCTTCGGTAGACCATATTGTAAAGGCATCCTCGGTGGATAGTGGAAACCCTTCACGGAGGTGAAGGCGGGGACTAGAGCAAGTGTGCTCGAACCTCGAAACAAATCATCTTGTTTGCGATTGCCTTTGCGTTATTCTTGCTTTCAATTTCTCTTGCTTTATATTGTCTTGAATTATTTGCTTGAGAACTAACCCTCTACTTGTGCAATCTAGTCTTGTTTATTTTACTTGCTATACTTGTTGTGTTACATTGTGTGCATTTTATTTCTCATCATCATACTTGGCATTGATCGATCACACCTCAATACAACACGGTTGCATTGCGCACCTCTAACCCATATCTAGGGGAATTGGGAGGAAGGAGTTCAGAACCTCGCAAGGGGTATTCGGCTCTTAGTCGTGTTTTGAGAGATCGTTGCATCACTCATTTAATTAAAGTTTAAAAAGATCATTAGATTACAATTCACACCTATTCACCCCCCCTCTAGGTATTTTTCACATGGGTCTTATTTGTATGCCCAAAATAGAACTATAACATGGGTAGGGTTCCAGTACCCCCTACTGGAACACCAGTGGTCCTCAGGTAGAATTGAAGCCATTGTAAACACGAGTGCATGTTGACCATCAACTTCTCCTATCCCGATGTATGTTGTCCGATTATTATCAATTTTATATGTTTTTTAGTTTACAAGGATTAATAAGAATAATGAATAGGAGAGTCAGGTTATTTAATATGCCAAGTGATAAACTAGTCATGTGTCAGATGTTAGGATAAAGTATAGTCACAATCACGTGATCATAATATCGAGTGTCAAGTAATTAGTTGGTCAAGCCACGTGATACAGGAAAATAGTATACGTAAACATTTCAAACTCTTCATAACCATATAAATAATAATTATTAATTAATCTGTTTATTAGTTATCTAGGCGTGGCTAGTTAAGCTGGAGCAAACTAGGCTGTGTCATCATATGCTTGGCGTATGGCTGAGCTTGGCTCATGGTGGAGCTAGCATGTAGCTCTACACACTAATGTGTTCGGCAAGGCTTCGAGTGGCGAAGTGGATGTATGAACGTCAGCTAAGATAAACGGTGAATCCGCACTCACGCGAAGCTAGACGTACACGGTGAAGCGGCGTATGAACGCTCTACAACACGTGACGAGGCCACACTCGCGACGAACGCACACGACAAAGCAACATATGAATGCTTAGCCACACATGCGACGAAGCTACAATCAAATGAGTTTAACTATAAAGTGCTGAGCGCTAAGCTCACATCACGGCAGAACTATATAAAAAGCCTAGAGGCTAAGCTCGAGACTAGAATTGCGCACGATGGAGCTATACACATGTGACGATAAAAGTGTCTACCCACTACATCAATCATACACGATAGAGCTACGCTCGGGCGAGTCTAGTGGTAAAGCCTAGGCGCTAGCTCCCTACCAGGCGGAGCACGAGAGACCCAGTGGGTCTAAGTTTGAAGACTAAATGAAAGCCCGGAGGATAAATGTAAGTCCAGAGGCTGTACAAGAGTACCTGCACAAGGATTAGTACCAATACAAATATAGTAAAGGAACATAGCATATAGTAATAACTAAGCATACAAACATGCAAAGCTATGCAATGTTAGGGCAAGATTAGTGAGCAACGTTAATCGCTAAAACGCACGGCGGAGTTATACACGCGTGACGGGAAGAGTGTCTAACCACTACATCAATCGTGCATGAAAAAACTCTTGCTCGAGCGAATCTAGCGAATAAGCGCTGAGTGCTAAGCTCACCATCCAGGCGGGAGCAAAATTAAGAGAAACCGCGAAGCGGTTGAGCCTAGAGGCTAAGTGTAGTCCGAAGGTTGAGTGAAAGCCCGGAGGCTAAACTACCATGAAAGATTGTCCACGCGTGGTAATAAGGCAGTAATAAAACAATATCATAGCATTCCTTACAATCTACTACATGTACAGTCCTAGACACTCAACCACATACATATACAGTACGCAGTCCAATACAAAATATATACAATCCCAGACAGAATATAATACATGTTCAACATCCAACATTTGCCCAAATACAAATAATGATGTACACTCGAACCCAAGAGAAGTACTCGCCTAATCAGAGCCTGGACATGTGCACAGAGTCACGTGCAACACCCAGAACTAGAGACAGAGAGAAACAACGAGAGGTAAGAGAGAGACCTAGAGAGATCTAGAAAGAAAGATCTAAAGAGAAAGAAAGAGATATATAGAGAGTTAGAGAGAAAGAGAGGGACAGAGAGAGGAGCGGCCTAATCTAGAATCAAGGAGGAGGGAGAGAGAGGAGAGACAGGAGAGAGAAGAGAAAGACTGAGAGAGAAAGGGAGAGATGGGAGTGGTCGGTCGTGGGCAGTCGGTCAGGTGGCACGTGGCTGGCCGCAGCCGACAGGTGGTGCGACGGCTGGCCGCGACTGCCGGAGGCCTCAGAGAGAGGGAGAAAGGTTAGAGAGAGAAGAGAGAAAAAAAGAAGAGAGCAAAAGATAGAGATTGATCTAAAAGGAGAGAAGGAGGAGTGCCAGGAGAGGAAGAGAGGGGATAGCCAGCACGACAGCCGGCCAGGTGGCGATGGTCACCGCGGCCGCGACCACAGGGTGGAAATGGGAAGAGAGGGAGAAAGAGAGAGGAAAGAGAAAGAAAGAGAAAGAAGAAGAAAATGGAGAAGAAAAAAGGGGTGAAGGGTAGAGTATATGAGGGAGAGAGGGCTCTCTAGAGGCCACGCACGGTGGCACTGGCAATGGACCAAGCCGGAGCGGGCAGATCTTGGGAGAGAGGAAGGGGTAGCTAAGTGACAGAAGGGGGGAGAGAAAATGGGGAGAGAAGAGAAGAGGGAAGAAGGAAGATAGACTGAGGGTGCTCACCAGTGCTGATGGAGGCCGCTGGAAGTCAGTGGCGTATGGGTTGCGCTGGACTCGGGTGTCGCTGGGTCGAAGAGGGAGAGGGAGTGAGAGAGTTGAGAGAGGGGAGAGAGAAAAAAATGGGAGAATAGAGAAAGAGAGAATGAGTGGAAGAAAAAGAAGAGATATTTATTTGTGTGGTTGGGAATAAGCCACGTGGCAAGCCAGGGAGAAAGACAAGAAAAAAAGGGGAAGAAAAGGAGAGGGAAAACCCAAATAAAATAATATATTTATAATAGGGTAAATTTGAGAAATTCAAAAAATCCCCAAAATTCTTAGAGAGAGAAAACATCATCCTGAGAAACAATATGAAATCAAATTTAGGAAATTCAATATGGTTTATAAATTAAAAAATCCTGGAATAAATCATTGATCCGACACTAAATCCGATCGAATTTTGATTAGTTCAAAAAAAATCTCCAAAAATATGCTACGATAGAAAATACGATCTTGAGAAATAATGTAAAAACAGATTTTAGAAACTCAACTCCATTAGTAAATTAAAAATTCATGAATTGATCAGCGATACTAGTCGATACTGATTTTAGGAGTTTTGTAAAATAGTTCAGGAAAATTCTAAAAAAATCTTGAAAAATCTATAATATTAAGATACAACATTTGAAACTGAAAAACATCAAATCTAACTACTAGGAAAGTGAAATCAAGTAGTACACAGGATGGGTCTCGGGATTAGACTCGTGCTGACTTTGAGTCCAAAGATCCAGGTTCGGTACCAAATAATAATATAAATAAACATAAAATTAAAATAAATACAAGGAGAAATGGGAAAATATGATCAAAAAAATTGAGGACACATGTCTAGGTACATATTTTGGGAATGAAATATTACAACTTGAGTCTAAAGTTTGTGAGTTTAAATCTTATTTATAGGTATATATTAGTTTTGATTGCTCAATCTCACATACACAAAATTTAAGGTTGGTTTTTCAAGAACAAAAGATTTGGTTTTTGGTTTAATCCGTTTTTCATTTCATGAATAGATTTCATCAAAAATGAGTTAATATTGGTTTATATATGTATTGAATTTCATCCATATATATTGACACTTCGAATGTGTTTGAGAAACTTATTTTTGTATTTATAAGAGTTTTAGAAAAACATGATTTTCTATTTACAAGTTTAATACTTGGAAAATAAGTTTTCAAGAAATGTATTTTTTATCTCAAAAACAAGTTCACGTGTTTATAATATGTGTTGATTTTTTATCACATATATTTGTACTCTAATGTATTTTACATGAAGTATAGAATTTATTGAGATTTCTGGTATTTAAATTGAATTTAAATAAATTTTTTTAAAATCTTTCAAAAATATTATGTTTTGTGTCTCTGACTGTAGACAGCTCAATAGAGCTGTCGACAGACCATTAGCAAAGACTGTCGACAGTGATTTATAGATAATGGGGTTTTTCAGTTTGTTGGAGTTGCTATTGATATTTCTCTTGAACTGTTGAAAACTGATACTTTAAGTATTAGTCTGCAGTCGACAGACCTAATAGGCTGTCGACAAGAGAGCTCCTCAACGGCTAATAATATGATCGTTGTACATTGGACAGTCGACAACCCTAGTGAATCATTTAGGTCAAATTTTAAATAAAATAAGATTTTCTCTATTCAAACTGTTTTGTCTTACCCCAAACAGGTATAATTCACTTTATTAGGGCTTTATTAGTGTTTTAATGACTGAGCTTACTCTCTAATCATTTTTGCCCTCTTTCTATTAATAGGGGTCATTGGAGAGAGTTTCATGTGGAGTGTTTACAAGATTTTTGAAGAGAAATTTTGTGTTTCAATATTTTGAAAAAGTTTTGAAAAATTAAGAAAATAATTTTTTGTGAAATTCATTTTCAAGCTTCAAATCTCTATTTTTTCAAGAAAATTTATGTTTTCTTAAGAGTTTCATTTCAAAACTTCTAGCTTTCTCATAAACTTGAGCTATCATTTCTATCTATCTTTATAGGATTTCTTGTATTTGTGAGATTTCTAGTTTGTGGTATTAGTGATCACCAAGTGTTGTATTCCTCAAATTACTTTGTGCTACCCTCTTGTGTACACGTGTATTTGGCTTTGTGCTCAACTCTTGTGTAGAGATCGATTGGCTTTGTGCCCACATCGTGTGCAGGGGTTATTTTCTTTGTGGAGTTCCTTCGTGGAGATAATTGAAATCCTACACGCAGTGAAGACGGGGACGTAAAGCTTGGTGTTTGAACCTTAAAACATATCCTTGTGCTTGTGTTTGCTATCTCTCAACTAAACTCTACTTATTTATATCTTACATTTATATCATCTATATATGTTTGACATTGTGTCTACACTTGTATTGATCCAAAAAAGCTATTGAAGCACTAGAATAATCTTGAGGAGAAGTTCTAGAGTCATTCACTGTAAATTCAGCTTTACTCTTTGGAAATCATTTGTTTAGTGTAAATGTCTTAAATTTCACATTTTGATTAGCACTTCACTATTCAGCTCCCTCTAGGTGAATATTCAATTGGTATCAGAGTTAGTACTCATGATATTCAGTTTAACCATTGAGGAGTGATCCTTTATTTGCTAATCATCATATTTTTTTTTGCATTTATGACATATAGTGGTAAATCTTGCATTAATTGTCCACTCAAATTTGATGGGCTTAACTTTTCAAGATGGAAGATTAAGATGACCATTTTCTTGAACTCCTTGGGTAGTCGTGTAGGTAAAACTATATCCAAAACCTTTGTTTGTCCCGAGGGTGATAATGACTCATGGTCCGAAATTACCATTAAGAAATATGATGCAAACGCAAACTGCTTGAAATTCGGGTGGTGAATCTGAGCATGATTCAAGTATATGTGATTTATGGTCCAAGAGGATGACCCCTTAAAATAAATTTGGAATCCAACCTCAAAGAGAATGATAAATCATCATATGATGATCTTGTTTTATTGTGAAGAGTTTTTTAAAAAAAATATACTTTGATGAAAAAGAAGAATTTGAAATTGATGCAAGAAAATGATATTTTATCCTCAAAGTTTGATTTTACTTTAAAAGAGAAAAAAGTGGCTTCAAATGAAAATGTTTATTTGAAAAACCAAATTGATTTAATTTCCAAAGAAAGGGATTTTGTTTAAAAGAAAAGGATTCTTTGACAATTCAATTTGACATTATTTTAAAAAGAATGAAAAGATGCATATTTCTGTGGATAAACTGAAAAAGAATTTTATTTCTTACATTTCTCATACTAACTCCTCTTCTTCTTCTAATCTTGATAAAAATGAGTTTCTATTTTGAAAAATAGGATTGATTATTAGGCTCAACTTTGAGCAAATGTGCTTTCGACCATAAGAGATTGGAATGCTTGTTTCAAAAGAAACAAGCTCTTAATATTCATACACATACTACACAGCATGCACATACACAATATACTCGAAAGTATGCCAACGCGTATCATTGTTCACACTGTGGCCACAAAGATCACTTAGCTAAATTTTGTCTTGATAAATTAAATATTTTAAATAAAAATACCGAAGGTTCATAATGGTATTAACCCCAAGAACCCAAGAAAGTTTGTACACCAAAATCCACATCCATTATGTTTGATATAGGTGTGGGCTCTCACAAGACGTGAGAGACTTGGTGTCTTGATTGTGAATGCATATTGGACTTGATGGACAAATAAATTGATGCATCACTGTCAAGGTGTTTAGGTGGGAGGACCACCTTGTTTTGAAAGAATGGAGATTAGTTCTATCAGTATGGTAACTATCTCTATTCTCTATATTATGTTTTTATACGCTTTAGATTGAATGATTTTTTTGGTATATAATATTTGCATGTTTTGAATATATGTTTGAATGCAATCTTATTAGAACTTGTGATATACTTGTAAAACTTTTTTGAACCCTCATGATTTTATGCAAAATTAGATTCATATCCTTTGTGTATTCAATTCTTATTTAGTTATATGTGCATATCTTAGTTTTGATGATTCTTACATTTACACATGATTATTACTTTTTGTGTTTTCAAACTAGTTTTCAAATTATTATTTTTTGAAAATACCACCCTTTGTGGGAGGATGGATCCTGCCTTGTATGTTTAATTGAATATTTCTTAACATGTGCATGTAGGTTGGTGATTCAATGAGTTATACACATAATTCACATGATATTTGATTTTTGTGTACTCATTTTTTTATATATGTATACTCCAAAATTTTCATTGATATCAACATATATATGATTGATAATGCATGTTTTAACAGCGTCCATACATATTTCTGTAGAGTAATTGATTTCATGCTAAGCTTATGTTCATTTTAAATGATATCATGGTTTGGTATCACTTTTTATTGATATCACTTTTCAAAACTTATACATAGGTTTTGTGATTGTTTCGAAAAGGGGAGAACTTTCTTGATTTAAATTTTAATTGGTATCTTATTCCCTACTTTTTGAGAAAAATATTTTAATAGCTCATATTTTCAATTGATATCAATTATCATAATTGGTATCCACTTTTTAAAATTGTTTAGAATTTTAAATTGGTATCATGGACTTTCACTTTCTATTCAAATGGTATCATGTTTAAACCTTCAATAGATATCAAAATTATTTAGCAAATTGGTATCTATGTTGGTTTCAAAATTATTTTCAATTTTCGATTGGTATTCATTGTTTTGATTTCTATACACATGCACTATATATTTGTTTTTGATATATTTTGCTTATATGTAAGGGGAGTTAACGTCTACTATATATGTAAATTTATGATGAATGTATTGTATAAAAAAGAGCTTGACAACTCTTCTCTATATCGTATATATGCAGAGGAGCTTAACATCTCCATCTATATATTGTATATTATGCTTATGTGTATTAGGATTTAGTCATCCCTTCCATGTAATGCTTGTATGCAAGAGGAGTTAACTTGATGTCTCTCCTTTTCATATATATCGTATATATATTTATCATATTTTATTTTCCCCTTTCATAATGAATTGATAAAAAAGGGAGAAAAATTAGAGTCTATATATGCATGTCACTATATGTTTTTGCATATATGTATTTTATATTTATGATTTGTTTGGTATCTATGAGCTTGCATTGAATATCTATATGTTTTATGCTATACATGAGTGAAGGGAGAGCTTTTACAAGCTTATCCATGCATATATAACTTCATGAGTTTTGTTATCATCAATAAGGGAGAGATTGTTGACCTAAAGGTCTATCACTCTAAATTTGATGATGATTAACTCAATAGTTACTAATGATCTTGTGTTTATTAGTTTCAGATATTCAATTAAGATCTTAGTTGGTATTTAGCTTCAATAAAAGATTCAAAGTCAAAGTTTTGAAGCTATCACATGTTGATTCAAGAGATCAAGTATAAAGATCATATCGAGCACTCAAGAGGAGTCTACCTCTATAAGGAATCAGGTTTGGATCAAGTCTACTTTAAAAAGAAGATCCATAAGAATACTTGAGTTTAGAGTTTGTGAGTTAGATCTAGTGTAAAAGTATAGATTAGTTTTGATTTCTCAAGCTTACACACACACAAAAGTTTGAGGTTAGTTTTCCAAGAACAAAAGATTTGATTTTCGGTTTAACTTAGTTTTTGTTTCATGAATAGATTTCATCAAAAATAAGTTTATATTGGTTTATATATGTATTGGATTTCATTCGTATACATTGATACTGAAATACACCTAGAGGGGGTCAATAGGTGTACTAGCTAATCAAATGACAAATGATGCGGAATTAAAACTCAATTGCAGCACACTATGTGTAACTAAAGAGTGTAGCCGAATTTTCGGTGAAGGGCTCTAAACTATCTCCTCAATTTTCCTCTAGATTAAGAGTTGAGGTACTACTATGGCTCTCTTGGTTGAATACAACTGTGTGCAAACAATCCCAAGTATATATCAATTGAGCACAAGATATATCAAGCGCATAAAGAAATAAACAATATAAGCATAAAATATATATATAACAAGAGAGAGGGGGGGCGAGAGAGAGAGAGAGAGATGACCAATAGTAAATACGAGAGAATTGTTTCGAGGTTCAAGCACCCTTACTCTACGTCCCCGCCTTCAACACTATAAAGATTTCCACTATAACGATCCCGCGAGATCACTCGATGCCGCAACATCTACAACGAATTAACACTAGAACTCTTGGACATGCAAGTCCCTCATTATTCCCACAAGAACCACACATGCAAGCATACTAGCTTGTCGGGGCTGCACCTCTACACCGAGCTCCCACAAGAACTCGTCACAACACAAACCCGCAAGTTCACCTCCTCAAATACAAAGATGAACACTTGGTGATCTATACACTTTGATCACCAAAAACACTCTTACAACAAAACTCCTAAGGATAGATATGGCAATGGAAAAGTCAAGCTTTTGTGAGAAAAACTAGCATAGATTTGTGGAGGAAAAACTCAAGAAATCCTTTTGAAAAATACAAGAGAATCACTCTTGTAAACACTCTTTTGATATATAATTTAAGCTCTAAAACTTGTTGGAAAAACCTCTGAGAAAGGTAGAAAAAACTGGCTCAAAAACCCTCTTCAAATCTTGCGTAAAACAGCCAAAACAACCCCTTTAAATAGAGTTTAGAAATATAGCCGTTGGGGTCAAATCTGTAGGTCAGATGACCTGTCGGTCGACCATCCAGTCGACCAGCGAACGGTCATATTTATGACCGTTGTGGCTGCCAGTTGACTGTTCGGTCGACCACACCGTGGTCATGACCTGTCGGTCGATCAATCGGTCGACCGAGGCAAGAACCAGAGAGCAAAGATCTCTGGTTGGTCGACCGGGTCCGGTTGACCGGGGCCAGATCTAGAGAGTGAACTCTCTGGATCGATCGATTGCCCAGTCAACCGGCCCTCAAGCCAAGGCCCGTGCACATTTCTGTGCCTATCGGTCGACCGGACGGTCGACCGACTTCTGGCTCGGTCGACCGCCAGAAGGCCAGGTCAGATATTTTGGGGATTAAATCTTGATCTTATAAACTCCTATAAAATCCCATAAAATCACATAAAATCTACAAAAATAAGTTCATTGAAATACTTTGAAATACAAATATGTGTGATGAAAAATCAACACAATTACAAACTTTTTGAACCATTTTTGTGATATAAAAATTTAGCCTTAAACAAAAATCCGTATTTTTCAAAAACAATCTTTAATTTAAAAAATGATTTTTCAAAACTTCTTCAAATATAAAAATAAGATATTTTAAATACTTTTGAAGCTTAGTGTGTATGGATATGATCCAATATAAATATAAGATGAAATATCTATGTTTTTGACAAAAAGCACTAAAATAAGTTTTGATAAATAAAAAAACTCAAACACATGATATAGAGACATCAAATAAGTTTTCTAAACATTTGAACCAATAATGCACATGGATAAAATCCAAAACACATATAAACTATATAAACTTATTTTGATGAAATCTAATCATGAAACATAAGAATGTATACTTTGAAGCTCAAAATCAAAACAATATTTTCTAAAACTAAAACTATTTTTAAAAACACATATAAATTTTGTGCGTGTGTATGAGCTTGAGAAATCCACAACTATTTATCCTTTACATTTTATCTAAAAACAAATCTTAACACTTACAAACATAACTCAAGTCTTCACAAAAATCTTCTCTTGAAAATCTTCTTCTCCTTCTTGACTTGGTACAAACCCTGATCCAATGAGCTAGACTCCTCTTAAGTACTTGATGCGATCTTTGAAGTGTGAGCTCTTGACTCAACACGTGCTAACTTCAAAACTTGACTAAGAATCTTTTGTTGAAGCTAAACACCGACTAAGATTTTGATCAAATATCTGAAACTATATAAACACAAGATCATTAATACTATAACTACATGAGTTAATCATCATCAAAACTAGAGTGATGGGCCTTTGGGCCAACAATCTCTCCTTTTTTGATGATGACAAAACTCATGGAGTTATATATGTATGGATTAAAGATAAGCTTCATAGAAGCTCCCCCTTAACTCATGCATAGCATAAATAGTAAGGATATTCAATAAAAGCACATAAATTAAACAAAACATATATGCATAATTACCAATAAATGTGCACATATAAACTCACTAAATTCCTCTCTCCCCTTTTGTGAATTCATCAACAAAGGGATGAGGACAACCAAACAATAAGATGTATATGCGATATACATTCATGAAGAGGAGAGACGTTAAGTTAGCTCCCCCTGCATACATGCATTACATGGAGAAGAGATGACTAGACCCTAACTCATATAAAGCATAATATACAATGTATAAACGGAGATATTAAACTCCCCCTATACACGTATACCACATAAAGAAGAGAGGTCAATCTCCTCAATGTGAGATACACTCAACATGAATCTATATATAGAAGAGATATTAAGCTCCCCTTGTATATATGTAATATATATCAACAAATTTTTAAGAAAATTTTAAAATCACTTTTAAAACAAATTTTGAACTTTCTAAAAGTCAACAAAATAAATTATGATACCAATGAAATCAAATAGTAGTTAACAAAAATAAATATTGGTACCACTTATAAAAAATATTTTAAGATACCAATAGAATATTTTGATGCCAATTGAAGGTGAAACATGAAGTACATTTTGATAATAAATAAATACCAATTGAAATTAATGCATAAGCTTGTGAAGATACCAATTAACAATTGGAATAAAATCAAGTTTAATTAAACATAATTTGTGCTTTAAGAATGTAAAATATTATAAAATAAGGACAATCAAATCATATATATGTATGTATGAAAATGAAAATATCAATTGAAATTTGAAGCATACATATATAAGAAACACATATGAGTATACAAAAATAAAATTTCATGAAGATTATGTGTATAACTCATACCTACCACCCTATTCATGCACAATTTTAAAGATATTCAATAATGGTATACAAGTGATGGTCGCCCATCAACCACCCTTAGATGGCAGGGGTTTTCAAAAATCATGATATGAAAATATTTTAGCATAGTTTGAAAACTCTACCAATTGAAGAATAAAGACTAGTTTTAAAGATAATTTTGAAGTACAAAATCTTTCAATTAAGAAATAAAACATGAATATATCCATGATAACATGAAAATCACACAATAATTGACACCCAAAGTCTATAAAGCTCAAGAGATTATTATGAATCCAATATCATGAGTAAATAAGATGATGTAGAGTGCAAAAATCATGTAATAAACTTAATCATGGAGAAAGCCAATGAAGCTTATATGAATACTTTTATAAACATGAAAAAAATTAAAATTCAATTTTCATCAAAACAAATCAAATTTCAAGGCATATGTATGTTTTGTCTAAACTAGAGTATACATACATATCTCAGATATAAATGAGTCCATAATAGAATATTGTATAAAAAGCAAGTGACTCTAGGATAGACATGTATATCTAAAGTTTTGGACAAAATTGATATATACATAAAGATAAACACATTTTTATGAAAACATGTACAAAAATAGAGAAAACAAGTAAAGATGTAAGAATCATCAAACAGAGTTATACAAGTACATCCAATGGGTACAAATGAGCAATAAAGCTAAATACATGATAAACAAATGTGGCTCATTAGTTGTACAAGTATAAATATAAGTTTTAATAAAATTTTCATCTAAACATGTAATCAAAACATAAAGTGTAAAAACATAAATAAACATGATCCTTAGGGTAAATGCACATGCTTTAGAGTAGGATATACACACTAATGAAACTATAGTGAGAACACAAAGGATGTGAATCCATATAAATATGGGTGTATCTCAAATGCTATTTATGTATATCTCAAGTCTAATTAACATTATATTTAACATAATGAACATGAAAAACCAAAACATGCTAAAAGTCAATCAATGAGAGCATGTAAGCAAAATAAGGAGTTAGAAATAATTACCAAATCCTATAGGGCTAATCTTTAGGTCTCCAAACCATGGTGGTCCTCCCACCAACATCCTTGAAGGTGATGCATCCAATATAGTGTCCATCAAGCTCAAACGCATCTACCTTCAAGGCACCAAAACTCTCACGTCAAGTGAGAGTCCACACCTACATCAAATATAATAGGGATGATTTTGGTACCCACACCTTTTTGGGTCCATAGGGGTTAGCACCTTTCCTAACCCAAACAAACTTTACAAGGTGGCCCGGACGTTCACAATGTGTACAAGTGTACACATTAGCATACGTAGTGTCATGAGTGTGAACATGGAAAGTATGTGTATACCGTGAATAATGTGCATGAATATGTGAATCTTGTTTCTTTCGAAACATGGATTCCAATTTCTTATGATCCATAGCACATTGGCTCAAAGTGGAGCCCAAACAATTTACACTATTCTTCAACATGCAAATATCATTTTCAATTATTAAAGAAGATGCAGAGCATGCATTCTTATCAATAGAGGGTATAACAATGGAATCATGATAAGAATGAGAAGCCAAATAATTTTTTAAGGAAATATTTTCATTTGAAATAAATTCTAATTCTTTTGAAATCAAAACAATTTTATTTTTCAAAGAATTGTTCTCTTTTAAAACAAAGTCGAGTTTTGAAGACAAAACCTCATTATTCTTCAAAACATCATCACAATCATTTTTATTCTTTAAAATTTCATTTTGTTTTAAAGCAAGGTCAAGTTGAGTTCTCAAGGAGTCTCTTTTACTTGAAATCTCAACCCTCTCTTATAAAGCCATGTTTAGTTTTAAAAATAAATTTTCGCTTTTTTCTTTTAATTTAAAACTCTTGTTTTCAAAGATTTATACTTTGAAAGCAAGTTTTCACAAAATATAGATAGTTCTTCATTAATGCATGTGCATCCATGTTATCATCATAAGAAGAACTAGCACTATCATCTAGTTGAGTGTCCAAATTATCTCAAGGGAGTCATTCCCTTAGACCATGAAGCAAGCTTGATGATCGTAAAATGAAAGTGATAAGAATTACCGTATAGCTTTGGGCTAACAGGTTATGTCCACGAGGAGAAATGCGATAGAAGCTTTTTGGTGTTTTTGTTAGGAAACAAAGAATGGTGTTTGTTTTTTAGTTGAAAAGAGAATGGAGAGAACGGAAGTGATTTAAAGAAAAACTTAAAACTTAGAGAAGGCTTTGGAAAAGGTGATTTATAAAAAATGATGAAGATTGTTTGATTATTTTTAATATAAGAAAAGATCTTGAAAAACACCTAGAGGGGGTGAATAGGTGTAATTGCTAATCTAACAATCTTTTTAAAACTAAGATAGATGAATGATGCAACGATCTCTCAAAACAAGACTAAGAGCCGAATACCCCGTGAGAGGTTCTGAACTCCTTCCTCCCAATTCCCCTTGAATGGGTTAGAGGTGCGCAATGCAACCTTGTTGTATGAGAATTGATCGAACAAAGAATGAATAATATGCAATGATGAAATGCACACAAGATATATCACAAGTATCACAAACTAGAGGCAATAACACAAGGAAAGAAAAACTAGATCTCAAGCAAGTAATTTAAAGCAATAGAGAGCAAGAGAAATTTAAAGCAAAATGGACACAAAGCAATCGCAAACACAAGATGTTTGTTTCGAGGTTCGAGCCACCGCTCTACTCCCCGCCTTCACCTTCGTGAAGGGTTTCCACTATCCACCGAGGACGCTTACAACGGTCTACCGAAGACCCGAGCACCGAGCTCCACCAATTACAATAACCTCTACCGAAGAGGTATCTTTACAAGAACAAGGAGAGGAACAAGCAACCAAAGTGATCACAACAAGATCACTAAACTCTTTACAATATCTCTCTCTTTTACAACTTCCTTATAGAATGAGTAAGGGATTTTGGCTCTATGAAGTGTAGTGAGAAAAACTCAGTTGTAGAATGATCTTTGCTAACAAACACAACTGAAAACAAGCTCAAGAAAGAGTTGGAAATGAAGAGCTTAAACACTTTTCTTTTCTTTTCTTTTTGAAAACTATGAAAACTTGAGGATTTTTCTTCGTATTTTGCAAGAGACTCTTCTCCTCTATTTATAGGGAGAGAAATAGGTTAAAAACAATTTATTTTAAGCTTATTTGCTCTGAAAAGATCTCCAAAACCTCAGAAAAAGTCTGCCAAAACAGATTAAAAAGACAGATTTCAGAATTGCACAAAAAGGAAGAGCCGTTGGGCTTTTTGCAGGCCTGGCGGTCGCCAGCTCTGCTGGCAAAGAGCCGTTGGGCTCGGGTCGACCGTCCTCTAAGAGAAAACACAGTTTTCTTCGGGCGGTCGCCGGGCGGTCGACCTAGAAAACCCGAGAGCAACTGCTTTCAGTCGGTCGACCCGAGCGGTCGGCCGACAGACGTGCACAAAAGTGCACGTCCTGATACGGCGCCGGTCGACCGTGCCGGTCGCCGGTCAAGCCTGAAACAGAAAAACAGCAGCAGGACTTGAATTTTTTGTTGTAAAAATTATTTTGAAGTAAAGAGTATCTAAGTATCATGATGAAAAGAGTATACATGATTTAAAAATGATATATGTCTTTGTAAAACTTGGAGTCATGTATTTTCATGAGAAAAACTTAGAAACAAAAACTTTAAGTTTGAAAACTTGTATTTAAAAATGTGTGTGTGTATCCTAGAGCCAATTTCCAAAACTCAAACTTTAACAATCTATTTCTTACATTGGTTCTAAGTACTACAAGTTCTTCAAGAGGGCTTTCCACCATATGATCTTCAAAACTTGATTCTTGAGCCCAATTTGAGTTGACTTGAGTCCAAAGCACTTTCCTTAAGGGAAGAAACCTTCTAGTTTAGTTAGAACCCTGAAACACACTTAACCAATAAACATATTAGTACAAATAACTAATATGTTTTATAATCATCAAAACACACTAAAAACGGATTGTAACCTTGGGCCAACAATCTCCCCCTTTTTGATGATGACAAAACATATACGTTATTTAAACAAAAATGGAAGAAGAGCTTGGAAAGCTCCCCCTCAATAATGCTATGTATCAATAATGCTATGAAAAGCTAAATACATAAGGCATTGAAAACACATAGTTTTGTCAAAAACTCAAATACATCAAAGTACAAATACCATAACAGACAAAAACTCTTTTTCCTTTCACCATCAAACAATTTTTCTCCCCCTTTTTGTCATACATCAAAAAGGGTTAAACAAAGCAAACAAAACATTAAAAAGAAATTTATCTTTAAGAATCCATAATGCAAACATTCAACTCACCACAAATAAAAGAAAATCTAGCATAATCTAGAGGTTTAGTAAAATATCGGCAAGTTGAAATCGGTAGAAACATAGTCTATATCAATATCACCTTTCTCATAATGATCTCTAAGAAAGTGATACCTAATGTCAATGTGTTTGGTTTTACTATGTTGATTTGCTTTCTTTGTCATGTGAATAATACTAGTATTATCACAAAATATTTTAACATGATCAAAGTGTAAATCATAGTCGAGGAGAGTATGTTTCATCCATAGAATTTGTGCACAACAAGCTCCGGCTGCAACATACTCCACCTCGGCGGTTGAAAGGGCTACCGAATTTTGCTTTTTGGAAGACCAAGATACAAGACAATTACCTAAGAATTGACATGTTCCACTTGTGCTCTTCCTATCTACCCTACAACCCGCATAGTCGGCATCCGAAAAACTCGTCATTGAAAATTGGCCGATTTTCGGATACCACAAACCCATTTCAATAGTGCCCTTAAGGTATCTAATTATGCATTTAACCGCAATTATATGAGACTCTTTAGGACAAGATTGAAACCGTGCACAAAGACAAACGGAAAACATAATATCCGGCCTACTAGCCGTCAAATACAATAAACTACCAATCATGCTACGATAAAGCTTAATGTCTACACTTTTACCTTGTTCATCCTTGTCAGCTTGGTAGTTGTTGCCATGGGAGTTTTGCTCACTTTAGATCCTTCAAGCCCGAACCTTTTGATTAGTTCCTTAGTGTACTTGGCTTGATTGATGAAGATCCCATCCTTCCTTTGCTTGATTTGAGTCCAAGGAAATAGTTGAGTTCCCCCATCATAGACATTTCAAATTCTTTCTTCATGCATGATTCAAAAGCTTGGCAAAGAGATTCATTAGTAGAACCGAAAATAATATCATCTACATAAATTTGCACAATAAGAATATCATTTTCTACATGTTTTGTAAACAATGTTATATCAATTTTTCTTTTCTTAAAACCATTTGAAATTAAAAATGAAGAGAGTCTTTCATACCAAGCTCTAGGGGCTTGTTTTAAACCATAAAGAGCTTTATCTAATTTAAACATAAAATCCGGATGTGTAGGATCAACAAACCCGGGGGTTGTTCAACATACACTTCCTCTTCAATAAAACCATTTAGAAAAGCACTTTTAACATCCATTTAAAACAATTTAAAATCTTTATAAGAGGCAAATGTTAGTGTCATCTGTATGGCTTCAAGCCGTGCTACGGGTGCAAAGGTTTCTTCAAATCGATTCCTTCGATTTGAGTGTACCTTGGGCAACTAACCTAGCTTTATTCCTAACAACGTTACCCGATTCATCCAACTTGTTCTTAAAGATCCACTTAGTACCAATTGTTGGTCTATCGTGGGGCCTAGAACAAGGTGCCAAACTTGGTTGCGCTCAAATTGATTGAGTTCCTCTTGCATGGCTAGCAACCAATATGAATCGGCCTCAGCTTTGAGGACGTTCTTGGGTTCAACATGAGAAATAATGCATAATGACCACAAAAATCATGAAGTTTAGAGCGAGTGGTTACCCCTTTTGATACTTCACCTATGACGAGGTCCTTGGGATGATGAGGATTGTATCTCCAATCCTTTGAAAGTTGTTGAGTAGGCTCCACTTCAATTGATTGAATTGCATTTCCTTGAGCCTCTCTTACTTTAGCTTCACTTCCTTCATCATCCTTTGGCTTGTCTCCCATAGTAGGTGTATCCTCCAAGGTCACTTTCTCCAAGCCTTCATCCAATGCATCTATTTCTACAACATTCTTAGCAAACAAGTTAGATTCTTCAAACTTAACATGTATAGATTCCTCAATAGTCAAAGATGATCTATTGAAGATTCTATAAGCTTTACTTGTATTAGAATAACCCACAAAAATTGCCTCATAAGATCTAGCATCAAATTTTCCTAAATTATCTTTTGTATTTAGAACAAAACATTTGCATCCAAAAACCTTGAAATATGAAACATTGGTTTTCTAAAAAAGTACATTTAAAAGAAGTTTTTGAAGTATTTTTACACAAGAAAACACGATTTGATATATAGCATGATGTATTAACGGCCTCGGCCCACAATAATGTGGTAGACCATATTCACTTAGCATTGTCCTAACCATCTCTTGTAAAGTTCGATTTTTCCGTTCAACTACTCCATTTTGTTGTGGAGTTCTAGGACAAGAAAGTTCATGCTTTATTCCATGTTCTTCACAAAAAGTGGTAAAAGGTAGGTTAATGAATTCACCTCCTCTATCACTTCTTATCCTTAAAATTGAAACATCTTTTTCTTTTTCAACTCTTTTCTTAAAAGATTGGAAATATGAAAATGCTTGATTTTTGTGTTCAAGAAAGAAAACCAAGTAAACCGTGAAAAGTCATCAACCAAAACAAATGCAAATCTATTCCCACTTAGACTTTTGGTTTGTGTAGGGCAAATAGATCCATATGGATTAGCTCCAAAGGACGTGATGTCATGATATCCTTAATTGACTTGAAAGAGACTTAGTTTGTTTCCTAAATTGACATGCGTCACAAACTCGGTCCTTTTCAAAAATCAAATAGGAATACCTTTCACCATTTCCTTTGTGTTTAACCTAGATATATGGTCAAATGAAATATGGCCTAATCTTCTATGCCACAACCAAGAGTCGTCATCGAGGGCTTTTAAACAAGTAATATTACAAGACATATTAGACATATCTATCATATAAACATTACTTTCACGAAAACCGAAAAACACACAAATATTAGAAATTCTATCAATTACTTTACAAACTATATTATCAAAACAACATCAAACCTTTATCACAAAGTTGACTAACACTCAAGAGGTTATGCTTGAGGCCATCAACTAAAACTACATTCTTAATTAAAGGGGATGTGCCGAGTTTTACATTACCAATACCGATGATTTTACCCTTGGCATCATCTCCGAAGGTGACGGTGCCACCTTCATGGTATCTTGATAGGGTTGCAAAGTTGTTGATGTCCCAAGTCATGTGCCTTGAGCACCACTATCAAGATACCACAATCCTCTACGTCGTTGGGGCCTTGGAAGGTACCTACATCATTTCAAATTCATTGACTTTGGTACCCAAATTTTCTTGGGTCCTTTGAAAGTTAGTGTTTCGAACCCAAACATTATGACATGATGCACTTAGTCTATCATAGCAAAAATTAGCTAAGTGCCCTTTCCGCCCACAATGTGAACATGAGTACACTCTACCATACATGAATGCATGATGTGTGTGTGAAGTGTGAGCATGTTTTGGGGGTTTGCCACGATGTAAAGGTTGTGTAGTGTGAACATGAGCATGAGCATGGTAAACATTTTTCTTAGGGCTTGTTTCTTAGGAAACATGGCCTCTATCTTCTTCTTATCAAACTCACAATTTTTCAAAATAATTCCTAATGAGTCTATTCTTTCTTTAAGCATGGTAATCTCATTAGAATCAATTAGTGGGGACTTGCCTTTACAAGAATCTTATATTTGTCAAAATCTTTTTGGTGGAAACAAGAGTGGAAAGTAATTCATCTTTTTCTTTAGAAAGAGTTAAAACTTGATGATTAAGAGATTCATTTTCCTTTTTCATTTTTAAATACTTTTTCTTAAGAAAATCATAGTTATGTGATAGTTCTACAAATGCTTCTCCTAATTCATCCATGGAATTCATCATTAAGAGAAGTGGAAGGGTTTACCTTACTTGTGCCTTCATTTGCCATGAAGCACATGTTGGCGGTATCAATCTCCTCCTCGGATTCGCTCTCGGAATCCCATGTAGCTTTCATTGCCTTCTTCTTGTAGGGTTTCTTTGAGGTGGAGGGCTTTACTTTATCCGGGCACTCCGCAACAATGTGTCCCGGTCTTTGGCAATTGAAGCAAATAATCTTTCTTTCTTCTTTGCCTCCTTGCCATCTCCTTCTTCCTTGGAATTTAGCCTTGTTATACATCCTCCGGACGTTCTTTATAAGAAGTGAGAGCTCTTCGTCATCTTCTTCTTCATCGTCTTCGTCGGAGTGTGTGGATTGACTTTTGATGGCTATAGTCTTCTTCTTGGAAGGAGCCATGTCCTCCCTTGCTTTTCTCTCCATCTCATGGGTTTTGAGGTTCCCAATGAGACCTATTAGCTCCATCTCCTCCTTGTCATTGAGTTCCTTCAAGGTGGTTGCTTTGACTTCCCATGAAGGAGGAAGGGCCCGAATGATCTTTCTAACTCTTTGGTCATTGTCAATACCATCACCTAGAGAAGAAAGTCCATTAGTAATCTTAGTAAATTTTGTAACCATATCATCTATGGTTTTATTTTCTTGCATGCAAAAGTTTTCATATTGGGACCGAAGAAGGTCTATCTTAGCCCTCTTCACTTGTGAAGTCCCTTCATGTGTAACTAGCAAATGTGTCCAAATTTCATATGCGGACTTGCAATGAATAAACTCTAGCTATGTCATCATCATTGAGGGCTTGAAGTAGTGCATAGTGAGCCCTAGCATTGGCATCAAATTCCTTAGTCTCAATTTCGGACCAAGTGGATTCATCACCGGAAGGTGCACTAAAGGGTTTGGTCACGGCCTTTGCAACTCGACTTCCTAGAGATTGCAAGAAACAGTCATCTTAACCTTCCATATGGGAAAGTTAAGTCCATCAAACTTAGGAGGGGTTTTAATTCCATCAGCCATTTTTTACTAAGTGAGAATGAATGAAATGATTAGCAATATAGGATCTCTCTAAGGTTGTTAAGCCAAAAGCCTAGAGTCCAAGCTCTGATACCAATTGAAAAACACCTAGAGGGGGGTGAATAGGTGTAATTGCTAATTTAACAATCCTTTTAAAACTAAGATGGATGAGTGATGCAACGATCTCTCAAAACAAGACTAAGAGCCGAAATACCCCGTGAGAGGTTCTGAACTCCTTCCTCCCAATCCCCTGAATGGTTTAGAGGTACGCAATGCAACCTTGTTGTATGAGAATTGATTGAACAAAAGAATGAATAATATGCAATGATGAAATGCACACAAGATATATCACAAGTATCTCAAGCAATAACACAAGGAAATAAAACTAGATCTCAAGCAAGTAATTGAAAGTAATAGAGTGCAAGAGAAATTTAAAGCAAAATGGACACAAGGCAATCGCAAGACAAGATATTGTTTCGAGGTTCGAACCACCGCTCTACTCCCCGCCTTCACCTCCGTGAAGGGTTTCCACTATCCACCGAGGACGATTACAACGGTCTAACGAAGACCCGAGCACCGAGCTCCACCACTTACAAGAACTCTACCGAAGAGGTGTCTCCACAAGAACAAGATGAACACAAGTAGCCAAAGTGATCACAACAAGATCACTAAACTTCTTACAAACTCTCACTCTTTTACAACTTCCTTATAGATTGAGTAGGGAATTTTTGGCTCTAAGAAGTGTAGTGAGAAAACTCAGTTGTTAGAGATGATTTTTGCTAGGGAAACAACTAAAAAAACAAGCTCAAGAAAGAGTTGGAAATGAAGAGCTTAAACACTTTTCTTCTTTTGAAAACTATGAAAACTTGAGGATTTTCTCTGGTGTATTGCAAGAGACTCTCCTCCTCTATTTATAGGGAGAGAAATAGGTTAAAAACAATTATTTTAACCTTATTTGCTCTGGAAAAGATCTGTAAAACCCTGAAAAAGTCTGCCACAAAAACAGTCTAAAAAATAGATTTCAGAATTGCACAAAAGAGGAAAGAGCCGTTGGGCTTTTGCAGGCCTGGCGGTCGACCGGGCCGGTCGGCCGCCAGCTCTGCTGGCAAAGAGCCGTTGGGCTCGGGTCGACCGGTCGGGTCGACGTCCTCTAAGAGAAAACACAGTTTTCTTCGGGCGGTCGACCGGGCGGTCGACCCAGGAAAACCCGAGAGCAAACGCAGACAGTCGGTCGACCCGGGCGGTCGGCCGACAGACGTGCACAAGCGTGCACGTCCTGATACAGGCGCCGGTCGACCGTGCCGGTCGGCCGGTCAAGCCTGAAACAGAAAAAACAGCAGCAGGACTTGGAATTTTTTGTTGTAGAAATTATTTTGAAGTAAAGAGTATCTAAGTATCATGATGAAAAGAGTACATGATTAAAAAAGGTATATGTCTTTGTAAAACTTGGAGTCATGTATATTTATGAGAAAAACTTAGAAACAAAAACTTTAACTTTGAAAACTTGTATTTAAAAATGTTGTGTGTATCCTAGAGCCAATTTTTCAAAATCAACCTTTAACAAACTATTTCTTACATTGATTCTAAGTACTACAAGTGCTTCAAGAGGGCTTTCCACCATATGATCTTCAAAACTTGATTCTTGAGCCCAATTTGAGTTGACTTGAGTCCAAAACACTTTCCTTTAGGGAAGAAGCCTTCTAGTTTAGTTAGAAACCTGAAACACACTTAACCAATAAACAATATTAGTACAAATAACTAATATGTTTGTAATCATCAAAACACACTAAACACGGGTGATTGTAACCTTGGGCCAACATACTTGTCACAAACTGTCTCAATGGTTAGCAGATACATGCACGATCCCAGTAAAGGTCATTGAAAGGGAGTGAACTGGATTCTATGATACATCAAAGGTACCATAGATGTTGGTTTGATGTTCGAGAAGGATACTACGGGTAAGCAAGAGTGTACTCAATATGTCAATTCTGATTACGTGGGAAACCTCGACAAGCTCCGGTCTATAATGATGTATGCATTTACATTGTCCCAAGCACTGGTGAGTTGGTGCTTTATTTTATAATATATTGTCTCTTTGTCTACTATAGAGGCTGAATATATGGCCATGATGGAGTCTATGAAGGAGGCAATTTGGCTTCAAGGATTGCTTGACGACTTGGGGATTGAACATGATCTATTAAAGAGCAATTGAGTAGCATTAGTGCTATCTATTTAGCAAAGAACCAAGTTTATCATATAAGAACGAAGCACATTTATGTCAAATTGCACTTTGTTCGAAAAATTCTTAATGAGGGTGACATCTATTTAAAGAAGTGTAACACCCCATCCTCGAAATACGTACTCAGATACGTGTTCTGATTTTTTGCCCATATTATTTTATTTTTCCTGCATTTTCTTCGAGTCCGGAACTTGGCCTAGGAATTTTTCCTTCTTTTTACCTTTTCCTTTTCTTCCTTTTTTTCTTTTCTTATTCTTTTATTTTTATTTTCTTTCTCTTTCTTTTTCCTTTTCCTTTCTTTTTGTTTCCTTTTCTGTTCTTTTTCTTTTTCCTCCCACCACTCTCTCTCTTTTTTCTTCTTTTTTCCTTTATCTTCTCCTCTCCTCTTATTTTTCTCTCTTTCTTCCCTCCAAAATCGGCCTCCATCTCCCCTCTTTCTTTAAAATACTCTCTATATCTCCTTCCTCTCTCTCCTCCAAAACACCACCGCCTCCTCCGCGAGAGCTGCTGGCGCTGCCTCCGGCCACCATGCCATCGTCGACCATTCGCCAACGGCGCCACCTCCACCATCAAGGCAACCACCTCTTCCACCATCACTCCTCTCCTTCTCCTCTAATTTTCCATCTCTTCCTCTAATTCTTCCTTCACTACCGCCGCCAATCATCATCTTCCATTACAACCACCACCTCCACCACAATCACCACCAAACCACCACCACTTCCACCTCAAGCCACAAGCAACACCATCATCTCCACCTCCATCTCCAATCACTACTCCACCACTACTAACCACCATCTCATCCTCCTAAATCACCACCACCACAACATCATCCCCACCATTATCACAACCACCTACCACCACCTCGATTACCACCCCTCCTTCCCCCGATTGGTCGGCCCTTCCCTAGCCGCGCCACCATTTGGCCATCTAGGTTGTGCCCCTCTCCCCTTTTTCCTTTCTCTCACCTCTTCTCTCTAACACACTTGTACATTTGACTCCTTCGAAGTTCTCAGATCGTTCGTCATATTTTGATTCTAGGCGAGTGTTTTTCCTCGCCCCGGCGACTATTTATTGTGTTTATGTGATTATTAGAATTATATTGAGCTTGTAATTGTATCTGTGTGGTGAATGCTTGTAATAGCATAGTCAATCATTTGTATCCGTGCATACTACTTTATAACTCTAGATTATTATTGGTTGGCCGACCTTTCGTGGTCGTCAGCCTCTGGACTATTCTGTAGCCATCGGGTTAACTTTCGGGTTCTTACTAGCTCTGCCGGAAGGTGAGCTTAGAGCTCAACGCTTTACTACTAACTCGCCTGAGTGTAACTTCCGGCGTGCGTTAGCAAGGCATTTAAACGCCTGGTTCACGCGTGCGTTTAGCTTCACCACGAGAGTGGCTTCGTCGCGTGTGCTAGCTAAAGAGTTTATACGCTGACTTGTCGCGAGTCTGCTTTCGCCGTGAGCATTAGCAGAGTGTTCATACGCTTGCTTCTTCATAAGCATTAGCTTCGCTGAGCATGTTAGCATCTAAAGCTGTACGCTAACTCTGCCAGAGCCAAGCTCTGTTGTATGCCAGGCGTGATGCCGACACGACTTAGGTTTACTCCAGCTTGACCAACACCGCCTGGATATTAATAATTTAATCGATTACTCTTGTTATCATGGTTGTGAAGGGTTTGAAATCTTTACTTGTACTATTTTTCTATATCTGTACTGCTTTCATGTCTAATGTTGCTCATCCAATTTATCACCTGCCATGTTAATCACTTGGCTTATGATTATCACATTACAAAAATTTAATAATTAATATCATGTTATTCTCCAAGCAATCCGTACTCATGTTACTCCTGTACCTGTTGGCCCAGAGGTCCTTCACTCTAGTTTTGATGATGATTAACTCATGTAGTTATAGCTTACTAATAATCTTGTGATATTTAGTTTCAGATATTTGATCAAGATATTAGTAGGTGATTAGTTTCAACAAAGGTGTTTTGGAGCTTCACATGGTGATTCAAGAGCTCGAGCGTCAAGATCACCTAGCACTCGATTGGAGTCAAGCTCGTTGGATCGCGTTTGGATCGAGTCGACTTGGAGACGGAGTTCTAAAGAAGACATCGATTTGTTTAGTTAAGATTATGTTTAGATCTCATTGTAAAGATTAGATAGTGTTGATATGCTCAAGTTCACAACACACACAAGTTTCATATTTTGGTTTTGGTTTCGGTTTAACCGATCTTGATTTTCATGAATAGATAGAATCAAAACAAGTTTACATGGTTTAATGTATATTAGATTTGATCTATATACATCTATGCTTCATATACTTAGAAAACTTATTTTGATAAGCCTATTCATGTGTTTGGAGTTTTGTATTTAAACAAAACTTTTTATTGGATTTCATGTCGAAAACATAGATATAATATCTTTCATGTATATTGGATTCAATCCATATACAACATGCTTAAAAGTTGTTTAAATATCATGTTTTTGTATTTACATGTGTTTTGCAAAAATCGGATTTCCATTTCAAAATTCAAGTTTTGAAAAATACGATTTTGATTTAAGGCAAATTTTCAAAAACATAAAAATGGTTCAAATAGTTTGTAATATGTGTTGAATTTTTGTTACACATATTTGTATTTTAAAGATCTAATAAAAACTGATTTTTGTGAAATTTATGTGATTTTATGGGATATAATTAAAGATAAAAACTCTAGCTTTTAAATCCTATAATGGCTGGACTGGCTGTCTGCCGGTCGACCGAGGCAAAAGTCATTCGACCGGTCCGGTCGACCGACGTGCACAGATGTACATGCAGCCAGGCTGGTGGGCCGGTTGACTGGGTCGGTCGACTGTCAGAGAGCTTCTGCTCTCTGGAAAAGGCCCCGGTCGACCGACCAGTCGACCGACAGAGAGTTCTGCTCTCTGTATCCAGCTCCGGTCGACTGGGCGATCGACCGGCCAGAGAGCCATTGCTCTCTGGATCTAGGCCGGGTCGACCGGGCGGTCGACCGGTGGCATAACGGTCAGAAATCTGACCGTTGGCCGGTCGACCGGAAGGGCAAAATTGCCCTTTGCAGCTGCCAACAGGTAGATTATTTTGGGGCTATATATACCCCATTTCTTGAGCTGTTTTAAACAAATTTTAGAGAGCAAATTTTCTATCTTTCAGCAAGTTTTCAAAGAGTTTTTGTGCCAAAAGATTTTGATCTTGTTTTAAAAGGGTTAGAAAAATCAAGAAAAGGAGAAGTCTTTGGGATTGGTTTTGATCTTCATTTCTACATCTATTCTAGAAGTTTTTCCAAGAGTTTTTTCTTTGTGTTTTAATTTTCAAATTCTTTATTTTCTCACACTTGAGCTATCTATCTATCCTATATATAGGATCTTATTTTTTGTGAAAAAATTGGTTTGTGATTGAGAGAGACCACCAAGTTGTAAACCCTCATTGATTTGTGATATCCCTCTAGTGAGAGGTGATTGTGTTGGTATCTCTCTAGTGAGAGGTGATAGTGGAGGTTGTGTTAGAATCCCTCAAGTGTGAGGTGATTGTGGTTATTTGGCTTTGTGCCTATCCTCATTTGTGATGTTGATCTTGTGTTGGCTTTGTGGCTTGCCTCTAGTGAGAGGTTGTATTTGTTGGAGAGAGGAGTTGTGTACTTCCGATTGTATTTACCCAAATCCTTAGTGAAGGTTCCCCGTGTGGGAAGTCTTGTGTGGACGAGTTAGTGTAAATCCTTCTGTGTGAAGGCGATGACGTAAAACTGGGTGCTCGAACTTCGAAACATATCCTTGTGTTTGCGTTTGATCTACTTTCTCTAACTCTCTCTCTCTTATATTGTGCCTTGCATCATTTCATATTGTTCATATCATTTATATGCTTGGTATTGATTGTGTGTGTGCCATATTGTGTTAAACCAAGAGAGCTTCATATAGCACCTCAACTCTTATTCAGAGGAATCAAGAGGAGTTAGTTCAGAGCCCTTCATCGGGAATTCGGTTACACTCTTTGGTACAGGGCGTGTTTGTTTCGCCGCAAAACGCCACAAAACGCAAGTCGTAAAACTTCTTTTCCATTTTCGTTGTTTGTTTCGCTGAAAAACATGTTGCAAAATGCAACTCTTCTTTTCCCACTTGCAGTTGCTACAGTTAAATTTGTGGTCATGTAAAGCTCACTTTTACACTCATATTTTCCCACTTGCAGTTGCTACAGTTAATTTGTGGTCATGTAACTCTCACTTGTAGTACACTTACAGTTTAATACAGTTACTTGATAATCAATATATAATTTAATATTATTAAATATTTAATATTATAAATAATGTTTAATTTCTAATTTAATTATTTAATATTTTTAAACTTTAATTTTTTATTGTTTTTAATATTGTTTTAATATTTAATATTTTACTATTTTAATTTAATATTTTTATTTAATATTTATTTAATACTTTATTATTTTATTAATACTTATTCAATTTTTTATTATTTTATTTAGAGTTAATATTTTATTATATAACAATATTATACTTTAATATAAAATTACTATATATTTAATTATTTATTTTTTAATATAAAAAAGGGTTTTTCTTATATTTACCCCTTAAATCTTTTATATTTTTAAATTTACCCCTCAAATCTTTATATTTCTAAAATTACCCTTCAAAATCATCCCATATTTTTAAATTACCCTAATGCTGGTTTCAGTTTATCTTTTAACAGTTTTTAAAGATGATTACCAAATTAACTCCACTAATACTTCCCTAACCTTTCTCTCTCTCTCTTTCAAACTGTCGCTTTGTCTCCCTCAAAAAACCCAAAAAAAAAACAGATTTTGTATTATGTTTGTATTCAAATTTTAAATAGTTTTTATTCAAATTTCAGGTACTGTAATGTGCTTGTTTCAGTTTCTCAATTTTTATTTGTGTGCATGCTTCACCTATTATGAACAACTAAACTGAACCATGTTTCTAACTTGGAAACAAAATCCTGTCAAATTTAAGAAGTATTAGTGGGGTTAATTAGGTAATCATCTTTAAAAACTATAAATGACAAACTGAAACCAGCAGTAGGGTAATTTTAAAAATATGGGATGATTTTGAGGGGTAATTTAGAAATATGAAGATTTAGGGGGTAAATTTAAAAATATAGAAAATTTGAGGGGTAAATATAAGAAAAACCTATAAAAAATTACTTTATTAATATCATAATATATTTTATTATTATATTAATATTTTATTATGCTAATATTGTAATAATAATTCAGTATAATAATACTATAATGATAATTTATTATTAAATTATAATTATATTTTACTTTGTTAATTTTATATTTCTATAATATTACAACAATATTATAATAAAATTTATATTATAAATTTTCAAGTATTTTTAATATTATAATATTATAACTATATTTTATTATTTTGTAAGATTTTTAATATTTATATTTTATTAGTATTCTTAAAATTTTATTAACGTTCTTTAGATTTTCTTAAAATTTTATATTATTTATTTAGTTAATATTTTAGTAATATTTTACTATTTATACTATATTTTATTAATATTATTGTTATAAATAAAATATTAAGATTATAATTTTTTATCTCAAATTTATTAATACAATTTAATTTGCAATAGTAGATTTAATTTAATAGTATTTATAATATTTAAATCACTGCTACAGTTAATTTTGTGGTCAACTTTTTCACTTACACTTTACATTACCAACCAAATACCGTAAAACACAATATACTTTACCATTTACACTTTCACTTTATCAATCAAACACCGTAAAACACAATATACTTTTCCATTTACACCTCACTTTATCAACCAAGCACCGTAAAACACAATATATTTTCTCTGCTACAGTTCACTTTTCCATTCTCATTTTACGACTTACGACTTGCGACGTTTTGCAACGAAACAAACAGGCCCTAAGTGTGTTGCATTTAGTTTTTAAATTCTGCATTATTTGTCGTAGATTAGCCTTACACCTATTCACCCCCTCTAGGTGTACTTTCAATTGGTATCAGAGCCTACGCTCCTGATATTAGGTTTAACCACCTAGGAGTGAGATCTTGATTAGCTAATCTATCATTTGTATTTGCACACATATAGTTTGCACTCATGGATAACCCTCCCATGTTTGATATATCTAAAATTGATATATGGAAGGTTAGGATGAGTTGGCATTTAAAAGCCATAGGTATAAAGTTTACCTTACCATTACCAAGGAATCTTACCTTAGTAATAGCAAGAAAATAGAGGCCAATGCACTAGCCCTAGAGGCACTTAGAAAATCACTTTACGAAGAATATTTAAACATGATTTCTTATTGTGATTCCGCCTTTACAGTGTAGAACATCTTGACATCTCCACAGCTTCAATTGCCAATCCAAGTGGAGAAGGGATCTAGTGAAGAAGAGTCCGACCAACGTTGCTTCATAGTCAAAGGAATGACTCCTTGAGGTACATTTGGACACTCAACTAGATAGTGCTAGTTCTTCTTGTGATGAATATATTGATGCCGATGCATTAAATGAAGAACTTTTCATTATTTTGTGAAAAACTGTTAGAAAAATATAAAGTATTGGAAAAGAAAAATTTTGAAATTAATAAAGAAAATGAGGATTTGGTTTCAAACTCGATGTGGCTTTGCAAGAGAAGGTGAGATTTCAAATGAATGTGACTCCTTGAAATCCCAACTTGAACTTGCTTTAAATGAAAATAAGATTTTGAAAAATAAAAATGATTTTGAAAATGTTTTGAAGAAAAATCAGACTTTAACTTCAAAACTTGATTTTGCTTTAAAAGAAAATGAATCTTTGAAAAACAAAATTTCTTCTATTTCAAAAGAGCTAGATTTGGTTTCAAAGAAAACACTCTTTTTGAAAAATGATTTAGATACTCATGTTTACCATACTAGTATACCTTCATCATCTAGTGTATCTATTGCATGCACCTCTTCTACTGTTATTGAAAATGATATAAATGTTTTAAAGAAGAGTGTTGATTGTTTGGGCTCCACTTTGAGCCAATGTGCCATGAACCACATACGCTTGGAATCTATATTTGAAAGAAACATGTTCCTCCTATGAATGCATACAAACCACGACATATACATGCTCCTCACATTCACACTCATAACACTTTGTATGCTCATGTGTACACTTGTACACATTGTGGACGTAAGGGCCACCTTACTAAGTTTTGTTATGATAGAGTACATGATGTAATTTAGCAAATAAATTTGTTTAGGTTAGAAAAGGAGGTAACCCTCATGGACCCAAAAGAGTATGGGTACCAAAATTCACTCCTATTTTAATGTAGGTGTGGGCTCTCACTTGACGTGAGAGTGATGGTGCCTTGAGGTGGATGCGTTCCGAGCTTAATGGTGACTAATTTGGATGCATCACTTTCAAGGGGAGTTTGGTGGGAGGACCACCTTGGTTTGGAGACCTAGAGATGCGCCCTCATGATTTTGGTAACAATCTCTATCTCCCATTATGTATACATGTTTTCATATTGTTGATTTTTAGCATGTCATTTTTTATGTCCATTATGTCAAATATCATGCTCATTAGACCTAGGACATACATGTATGGTATTTGAGATACACCCATGTTTATATGGACCTATACTTTTGTGTTCTCACATTTATTTAGCTATCATGTATATCCAAATCTAAGACATGTGCATTTACATAATGATCATGTTGATTTATATTTTGTTTTAAGCTTCATGTTTTGATTTCATGTTTAAGATGTAGCTTTCATTAAAACTCGTGTCAATACTTGTACAACTAGTGAGCCACAAATTGATTATTATATGTTTGTGCTTGATTGCTCATTTGTACCCATTAGATGTACTAGTATAGCTTAGTTTTGATGATTCATGCATTTTGACTTGTATTCTCTATTTTTTTGCATGTTTTCATGTTTGTGTTCAAACTTCATGTATATGTCTATTCTGTCTAAACTAATAGTTATACATATACATCCTTGAGCCACTTGCCTTCATGCATATATTTTTATGGACTCGTTCATATTTGGATATGTATGTATACTCTAGTTTGTACAAAACATACAATGCCTTGAAGTTGTATTATTGAAAATTAAATGAATTTCATGTTTTTTTTCTTTTTAAGGAATATCATATTGAGCTTAATTGCCTATTCCATGATTTTGTGATTACAGGATTCTTTCACTCATATTACTTGATGTTTTCTCATGACTTTATTTTCATGAGTATGATATGTGCTTTATAGATTTTGACTGTTGATGATCGTGTGACTTACATGTTCTTTCATGAAATATATTCTTATTTTATTCCTTACTTGAAGGATTTCGTACTAGTTTTCAAGTTTTTCATAAAACTAGTTGCGTTATTCTTCATGTGGTAGAGTTTTCAAACGTGTTATAATTATTTTCAAAATATTTTTGAAAACCCCTACCCATCAATGGGTGGTTGGATGGGCGACCATGCCTTGTATGCTCATACTGAAAATCAATTTAATCATGTGCATGAATAGAGAGGTATTTATGAGTTATACACTTGATTCTCATTGTATTTTCAATTGGTATCACAATTGATATCAATTTTGTATACTCATACTTGTTCTATATATTGTATGCTTCAACTTCAAATAGTATCAATTTCGATTGGTATTTAATTTTCATACATATATATGTGTTTTGATTGTGCTTACTATATCTCTATATCTTTAAGCACAACTTTTGTTATGCTAAACTTGATTTAGTTCTTAAATGATAATTCTTTTTCAACTGGTATCTTATACAAGCTTATGCATCGTTTCATTAGTATTCATAAAGGGAGAAAATTCATATTTTACCTTTCAATTGGTTTTGTTTACAATTGGTATCATACTCCCACACTTTATGTTAGAAAAGGATATTTGTATATTGATATCTTAGTTTTCAATTGATTTCCTATGCTCCTAATGAAAAATTATTTTCAATTGGTATATGTTTCATTTTCAATATTGGTATCAAGAATCTTAAATTGATATTATTCTCTATTTGATATCTTTATTGCAAAATGATTTTAGTGTTTAACCAAAAAGATTGGTTATATTTTTCAATTGGTATCAAAAGTGTAAAATATTTTCAATTGGTACTAATTTTTTTACGATTGATATCAAGATTTCCTATATGTTTATATCTTTCAATTGGTATCAAACTTTTATTGGTTTCTTCAAAATATTTTGTTTATTTTCAATTGGTATCATATTGTTTCGATGTATACCTTCATACTAAATTGATATATTTTTCAATTGGGTATCATAATGTTTTGATTTGTATTGCTTATATACAAGGGAAGCTTAACATCTTCTCTATATATATACCTTTATTGTTTTGTTTGTATGCAAAAAGGGAGAAAAATATTTATTATACCCTTTTATTGTTTGTACCCCTTTATTGATGAATTGACAAAAAGGGGGAGAGATATTTTGGAGTTTGATATATGCATGTTTGTTTATATGTTGTTTGTATGTATGCATGTTTAAATTTGTTATCTTTTACCATTGGTATCAAAAGCATCTTTTGTTGGTATTGGTATCAAGAGTATCTTTTATGTTTTGTTGGTATCAAGAGTTTTTGTTGGTATCAAGAGCAACATTTTTTAAGAACATGTTTATTTTAAAATTGGTATCTAAAGCATGTTTATTTCATTGGTATAAAAGATCATGTTTGTTTCATTTTCTTATTTTATGCATGTTTATGCATAACTATGTTGAGCATTCATGACATATCTTTATTGTTTATTGCTATGCATGAGTTAAGGGGGAGCTTCTATGAAGCTTAACTTTAATCCATGCATATATAACTCCATGAGTTTTGTCATCATCAAAAAGGGGGAGATTGTTGGCCCAGAGGCCCTTCACTCTAGTTTTGATGATGATTAACTCATGTAGTTATAGCTTACTAATAATTGTGATATTTAGTTTCAGATATTTGATCAAGATATTAGTAGGTGATTAGTTTCAACAAAGGTGTTTTGGAGCTTCCACATGGTGATTCAAGAGCTCGAGCGTCAAGATCACATCTAGCACTCGATTGGAGTCAAGCTCGTTGGATCGCGTTTGGATCGAGTCGACTTAGAGACGGAGTTCTAAAAGAAGACATCGGTTTGTTTAGTTAAGATTATGTTTAGATCTCATTGTAAAGATTAGATAGTGTTGATATGCTCAAGTTCACAACACACACAAGTTTCATGTTTTGGTTTTGGTTTTCAGTTTAACTGATCTTTATTTTCATGAATAGATAGAATCAAAACAAGTTTACATGGTTTAATGTATATTAGATTTGATCTATATACATCTATGCTTCATATACTTAGAAAAACTTATTTTGATAAGCCTATTCATGTGTTTGGAGTTTTGTATTTAAACAAAACTTTTTATTGGATTTCATGTCAAAAACATAGATATAATATCTTTCATGTATATTGGATTCAATCCATATACAACATGCTTAAAAGTTGTTTAAATATCATATTTTTGTATTTACATGTGTTTTGCAAAAATCGGATTTCCATTTCAAAATTCAAGTTTTGAAAAATACGATTTTTGATTTAAGGCAAATTTTCAAAAACATAAAAATGGTTCAAATAGTTTGTAATATGTGTTGAATTTTTGTTACACATATTTGTATTTTAAAGATCTAATAAGAACTGATTTTTGTGGAATTTATGCGATTTTATGGGATTTAATTAAAGATAAAAAACCTAATTTTTAAATCCTATAATGGCTGGACTGGCTGTCTGCCGGTCGACCGGACAGGTCGACCGAGGCAGAAATCGGTCGACTGGTCCGGTCGATTGACGTGCACAGACATGCACGCAGCCAGGCTGGTGGGCCGATCGACCGGGCCAGTCGACCGCCAGAGAGCTTCTGCTCTCTGAAAAAGTCCCTGGTCGACCGACAGAGAGTTCTGCTCTCTGTATCCAGCTCCGGTCGACCGGGCGGTCAACCGGCCAGAGAGCCGTTGCTCTCTGGATCCAGGCCCGGTCGACCGGGCGGTCGACCGGTGGCACAACGGTCAGAAATCTGACCGTTGGCCGGTCGACCAGAAGGGCAAAATTGCCTTTTGCAGCTGCCAACGGGCAGATTTATTTTGGGACTATATGTTGGCCCAAAAGCCTTCCACTCTAGTTTTGATGATGATTAACTCATGTGTTATGTGTACTAATAATCTTGTGATTTTAGTTTCAGATCATTAATCAAGATATTAGTTGGTGATTAGCTTCAACAAGATGATTTGGAAGCTATTCACATGGTGATTCAAGAGCCCGAACGATAAGATCATATATAGCACTCATTGGAGTCAAGCTCGGTGAATCACGAAGTTTTGGATCGAGTCGGCTTGGAGACGGCGCTCTACAATAAGACATCGGTACCTAGTTTAGTTTGAGTTTTAGATCCATTTGTAAAGATTAGAATAGTATGATATGCTCAAGTTCACAACACACATGTTTCATGTTTTGGATATTGGTTTTCGGTTTTTCCGTTTTGGTTTAACCGATCTTGGTTTCATGAATAGTTAGATCAAAACAAGTTTAAATGGTTTGAATGTATATTAGATGTATTCTATATACATGCATACTTCAACTACTTAGACAAACTTAGTTTGATATACCTATTCATGTGTTTTAGGTTTTGTGTTTTAACAAAACATATTTTTGGAATTAAAGTCAAAAACATGAATATATATATGTTTCTTGTATATTGGATTATATCAATATGCAACATGCTTCAAAGTGTTTAATATCATGTTTTTGTATTTGGATGAGTTTTGAAAAAATCGGATTTCCATTTGAAAAATCTATGTTTGGTAAAATACAGGTTTTGGTTTTCGGCAAAATTTGTAAGACACAAAAATGGTTCATAATGTTTGAAATTTGTGTTGAAATTTTTAACACAAGTTTATATTTCAATGTAAAATGAGAAAACTATTTTTGTGGATTTTTAAGAGTTTTATGGGAATTTTTAGAATTAAAAATAACAAGTTTTTCTGTCCCAGAACTGTGGCTGTCAGGCTCTGGCGGTCGACCGTAGAGGTCGACCGGACGTGCACAAGATTGTGCATATAGCCGTGTCAGTCGGCTGGTCGACCGACCGATTGAGAGCAACCCACTCTCGGGTTGCTCCCGGTCGACCGAGAGGTCGACCGAACAGAGAGTGTTGCTCTCTGTTTCTGGGGCCGGTCGACCGGGCGGTCGACCGGTAGCTGCCAACTGTAAAAAATCGACCGTTGGCCGGTCGACCGTCCGGTCGACCGGTAGGCCATTTCTGACAGTTTTAGCTGCCAACGGCTATATTTTTCTAGGGGCTATAAATACCCCATTAATGGCCTGTTTTCAAAAGATTTTTTTGGACGAAATTTCTGAACTTTCTCTAGTGTTTTCACAAGTTTAAAAAGAGTTTTTTTGTGCTAAAAAGATCAATCTTTATTGTTTAAAAGTGTTTCATTATTTCAAAGAAAAATAGTCTTTTGGGAATTGATTTTGGTTCATTCATTCTATATCTTTGTGGTGATTTCCCAAGTGATTTTTCTTTATTTTAAACACTTTGTTTTTCACACTTGAGCTACATCTACTATCTTATTCTATAGGATCCTTGTGTGGGAAAAGAGATTGTTTGTGGTTGTTAGACCACCAAGTTGTAAACCCAATCTTTGCTTGGCTTTGTGCCTTTCCCTCATTGTGTTGAGGAGGTTGTGCATTTGGGTTGTATCCCTCAAGTTGTGAGGTGATCCTTGTGTTGCTTTGTGCTTATCCCTCAAGTTGTGAGGTGATAGTTTGTTGGCTTGGTGCATTGCCTCTAGAAGGAGTTGTGGTTATAAAGAGAGGAGTTGGGTACTCCTTGTGATTGTATTGCCCCAAATCCTCGGTGGAGGTTCCCTTTGTGGGAGTCCTGTGTGGACAAGCTAGTGGAGTTGAAATCCTTCTGTGTGAAGGCGGGGATATAGAGCTGGGTGCTCGAACCTCGAAACATATCTTGTTGTTTGCGCTTGATCCATTGACTCTTACTCTCTCTCTCTCTACTTTGTGCCTTGCATTATTTCATATTGATCATTCTCATTTATATGCTTGGCTTAGTTGTGTGTGCATCACTCATTTAGTGTAATTGCAATTAAGTTTTAAATTTCGCATTTAGTTTACTAGATTAGCATTATCACCTATTCACCCCCCTCTCTAGGTGATTTCAATTGGTATCAGAGCCTACGCTCCTGATATTTAGGTTTAACCACCTAGGAGTGAGATCTTGGTTTGCTAATCTTCATTTGCATTTTCATTTGCACACATTTAGTTTGCACTCATGGATAGCCCTCCTATGTTTGATTTTTCTAGACATGATATTTGGAATGCCAAGATGAGTTGTCATTTGAAAACCCTAGGCCATAAAGTTTTTCTAGCCATTATTAGAGAATCCAACCCCAATGATAGCAAGCATAGAAAGGCCAATGCATTAGCCCTTAAAACAATTAGAGCATCTCTTGATAAAGATTTATTACATGTATTTGCTCACTATGATTCGGCTTTTGCAGTTTGGAGCATTTTGACTTCTCCCGAGCTTCCAAAGATTATGGACAAGATGAGGAGATCTAGGAGAGACAAGTCCGACGAGCATTGCCTCATGGTCCAAGGGATTGACTCCCTTGAGGTACAATCGGAATCTCAACTAGATGATTGCTCTAGTTCCTATTGCTATGGGTGTTTAGAAGTTCAATCCTTAAATGTAGAACTTGCTACAAAGCTTAAAAAACTCTTGGAAAAACATGATCTTTTGAAAAAGAAGAACTTTGATTTAAAAGAAGAAATGAAGGATTTGTGTTCAAGTTTTGAATTGATTTTGCAAGAGAAGGAAGAGATTACTAGTGAACGTGAGTCACTTAAATCTCAACTAGACCTTACCCTAAAAGAGATTGATGTTTTGAAAAGTAAAACTAATTGTGATGATGTTTTGAAAAAAAATGAGTTTTTATCTTCAAAATTGGATTTTATTTTAAAAGATAACCATTCTTTGAAAATGATATTGATTTCATCACAAAAGAATTGGATTTAGTTTTAAAGAAAAATGAATTTTTAAAAATGATATAGATTCTCATGTTTGCCATGCTAGTGTAGCTTCACCTAGCACATCTATTGCATGCTCCACTTTATCTTCTAGTATTGAAAATGATATAAATATTTTGAAGAAAAGTGTTGATTGTTTGGGCTCCACTTTGAGCCAATGTGCTTTGAATCATACACGCTTGGAATCCTTGGTTCGTAAGAAACAAGTTCCATCTTTGCATGCACACCCTCCACGACATACACATGCTACTCACGGTCACAACTTTCACACTATGTATGCTCATGTGTACACGTGTACACATTGTGGACGAAAGGGCCACCTTACTAGATTTGTTATGATCGTATACATGATGAAAATTTAGCAAATAATTTTGTTTGGGTTAGGAAAGGTACTAACCCCTATGGACCCAAAAGAAAATGGGTACCAAAGACCACTCCTATGATATTTGATGTAGGTGTGGGCTCTCGCATCACGTGAGAGTGGCGGTACCTTGAAGTGGATGCGTTCCGTGCCTAAAGAAAACAATTTGGATGCATCACTTTCAAGGGGAGTTTGGTGGAGAGGACCACCATTGATTTAGAGAACTAGAGAAGTGCCTTCATCGGTTTTGGTATCAATCTCTAACTCCCGTTTATATTTGCATGTTTTTCATGTTCATCAATTTATAGCATGCCATGGTTTATTGTTCATTATGCTTATACCATGTTTATTAGATTAGTAATATACATGTTTAGTTACTTGAGACACTTCTTTCTTATATGGATTTATATCTATGTGTTCTCACCTTGTTTTTAACTAATATGTATGCTCTAGATCTAATGCACATGCATATACATAATGATCATATGGATGTTTATGATTTTTATTTTTGATGCTTCATATTTTGATTAGTATGTTAAATGTCATGATTCTTAGATCATTGACATGCATATATAGCTTTTGAGATCACCCATATTTATATGGACCCATGTGTTGTGTTCTTACCATTGTTTAGCTATTATGTATATCATAGGTCTAATAGCATGTGGATTTACATAATGATCATTTTTATGTTTATCATGTTGACTTATGTCTCGTTTTATGCTTCATGATTTGATTGCATGTTTAGGTGTTAGTTTTCATTAAAACTAGAATATATACTTGTACATATAGTAGGCCACAAATAAATCTTTATATGTTTGTGATTGAATGCCTATTTGTACCCATTAAATGTTCTAATATGGTCTAGTTTTGATGATTCATGCATTTTAAACTTGTATTCCCATTTTGGCTATGTTTTATGATCTTGTGTTTTCACTTCATGTATACGTCTATTTTGCCAAACTTTAAGATATACATGTATACCCCTTGAGTCATTTGTTTTTCATGCAAATCTTTATATATAGACTCAATTGTGTTTAGGGATATGTATGTATACTTTTTGTGTTGACAAAACATACATATGCCTTGAAGTATAATTTGTTTTATTGAAAAATTTTGGTGTTTCATGTTTTCATGTTTTTAAGGAATTTCAATTTAGCTTAATTGAATATTTTCATGATTGTGTGTTTCACATTACACTTGTTCACTCACTTTATTATGTTTCTCATGATTGTGTTTTCATGAGTATGATATGGGCTTTATGGACTTTGAGTGTTTAGTGATCATGTGATTTACATGTGTTTCATGAAAAATAATTTTGTTTTATTCCTTGCTTGAAGGATTTCGTACTAGTTTAAAAGTTTTTCCATTTAACTAGTTCGTATTCTTCACTATGGTAAAGATTTTCAAACATACTACATTTTCAAACCTATTTTTGAAAACCCCTACCTTCAACGGGCGGTTGGATGGGCGATCATGCTCATGTATGCTTTATAGCGAAAATCATTTTAAACTTGAACACGATTGGGAGGATAGGAAATATGAGATATACACTTGATATTATTGTTGTTTCAATTGGTATCATTGGATTCTTTCAATTGGTATCAATATTGACATTTCTTGTATACTCATATATTTTTATGTATGTATGCTCTCACTTCAAATAGTATCAATTTCGATTGGTATCTAATTTTTCATACATATATTGAAAATCACCTAAGGGGGGGTGAATAGGTGATAATGCTAATCAATGCACAATTTAAAAATATGATGCAACAATCGCCCAAAACAAGACTAAGAGCCGAATGCCCCGTGAAGGGTTCTGAACTCCTTCCTCCTGATTCCTCGTGAAATGAGTTGGAGGTGCGCAATGCAACCTTGTTGTGTGGGACAATGATTGACAAGATGAATGACAACAAGTGAATATAGCAATGACAATCAAAAGCAAGCAACAATATCAATGAAAGTAGAGCAAGAACAAGGAAAAGTAAACCAAACGTAAACACAAAGAATTGTTATCGAGGTTCGAGCACCCAGCTCTACTTCTCCGCCTTCCCCAGAAGGATTCCAACCACTTTCACTATCACAAAGATGTCACAAATACACCGGAGTACCAAACTCCACAATCTCAAGTACAAGTTCTCTCTTGGTAGTCAAAAGACCACAAACTTTCTCTTTCAAAATCTCTTCCCTTACAAAGGTCCTTAGAGAACAATGAGTAGGAATGAAGCTCTTGTGTGCAAAGAGAAAAGAAAATGAAATCAGAGAATTCTTGAAAACACTTCAGAAAATGAGAGAGAATTTCAGCACAAAAACTAAGAAACCAAGCTCTTTTGAATGCCTTAAACTTTTGAATTTTTCTTGTAATAATTGGTAATCCAATCTCTCCCCAAACACCCCTATTTATAGGAGAGGGCTAGGGTTTAGAGATAATACAAACTTAAGGCTAATCAGAAGGTATTAAAACCAAAACAAGTCATTTAAACTCACTTAAGTGAGAAAAGGACAAAAATAAACCAGCTCAGAAACTAGCCGTTACTGTTCAAACGGCTAGTTCGGTCGACCGGCCCGGTCGACCGCTGGTACAAAAAAATAGCCGTTGCAGGCTACGGTCGACCGCCCGGTCGACCCAAACAAACAGAGAGCAGGGTCTTGCAGTCAGGCATGTCTCGGTCGACCGTCCGGGTCGACCGTGAAACGTGCACACTGATACGTGCATCTGCCAGAACCTCGGTCGACTCAGGCGGTCGACCGGCAAAACCTGACATAGGCACGGTCGACTCGGGCGGTCGACCGGCTCAGGCCAAAAGTCAAATTTCAAACAGAATTTTGAGGAGATAAATATTTTTATCAAAAAGATGTTTTAATAGGAATAAGTATAAAACATAAATATAGATTTGAAGGCAGAGGATTTGTATCAAAATATTTTTGTATAATTTATATGAAATAAACTTACAAATAAGATGTGCGCAAAACGTGTGTGATAGAGCTTCAACCTATTCACTATTCTTTAACAAAACTCTAAACTAAAATAAATCTAATAAATTATCTAGAGCAAACTTGAAGTCTTGAGCCATGCAAAGCCTTGCTAGAGCCTTCTCTTCTATGTTCCTTCTTTGATGTGCAAAAAGCCTTCTTTACTTCATGAACCTAGAAGTTCTTGCAATAGCTAAGCAAAGGCCTCCAAATTATGGTACAAACCTGAAACTTATCTTAACAAACTAATTAGTACCAAATAGCTCTTATTTGTTTTGTTATCATCAAAACTCTAAACAATTTGAGAGTGTAACCTTTGGGCTAACAGTCTCCCCCTTTTTGATGATGACAAAACAAATAGGCTATAAACAAAAATATAGGGGAGGAGAAAGCTCCCCCTCAAATTATGCTATATTAAACAAGGAATTGCAAGTAAACATCATGAAACCAAAAACACAAAAATATAAAACACTTGCAAAACACTTAAATTCAAATTACACATCAAAAACAAAAAAACATATATAAACTCATATGGAACCTAAACTCATATGGAACCAAAAAACCATATGAACTCATATTTCTATCATAAAAACTCATTCTCTCCCTTTTTGTCATACATCAAAAAGGGTTATGAAAACATTTTTATTCAATAACACAAACATTAAGTTCACCACAAATGAAAGAAAATCTAGCAAAATCAAGTGGTTTAGTGAAAATATCGGCTAGTTGCAAATCCGTAGAAACATAATCAATATCTATATCTCCTTTCTCAAAATGATCTCTAAGAAAGTGATATCTAATCTCAATGTGCTTGGTCTTACTATGTTGATTTGCATTCTTTGTCATATGTATAGTACTAGTATTATCACAAATATTTTTATATGGTTATAGTGCAAATCATAATCAAGGAGAGTATGTTTCATCCAAAGGACTTGTGCACAACAAGCCCCTGCGGCACATACTCCGCCTCGGCGGTTGAGAGAGCTACGGAATTTTGTTTCCTAGAGGACCATGAAACAAGACAATTACCAAGAAATTGACATGTCCCACTAGTACTCTTTCTATCTACTCTACAACCCGCATAGTCGGCATCCGAATAACTCGTCATTGAGAAATCTCCGGTTTTCGGATACCATAGACCCATTCCAATTGTGCCCTTAATATAACGAATAATGCGTTTTACCGCAATAAGATGGGACTCTTTGGGACACGATTGAAATCTAGCACAAAGACGCACACTAAACATGATATCCGGCCTACTTGCCGTCAAATATAAAAGACTACCTATCATGCTTCTATACAATTTAATATCAATATTTTTACCTTGGTCATCCTTATCAAGCTTGGTGGTAGTTGCCATGGGAGTGTTGCAAACCTTTGAGTCTTCAAGTCCAAACCTCTTTACGAGTTCCTTTGCGTATTTGGCTTGACATATGAAGTTCCCATCTTGCAATTGCTTGATTTGGAGTCCAAGAAAGAAATTAAGCTCACCCATTGAAGACATTTCAAACTCACATTGCATAACCTTTTCAAATTCCTTGCATAAAAACTCATTAGTAGAACCAAAAATTATATCATCAACATAAATTTGCACAATTAAAATGTCATTATCAACATGCTTAGTGAATAGTGTTGTATCTACTTTGCCTTTAATAAAATCATTTGAAATGAGAAAACTAGAAAGCCTTTCATACCAAGCTCTTGGAGCTTGTTTCAATCCATACAAAGCTTTATCAAGTTTAAAAACAAATCGGGATGAACATGATCAACAAAACTGGGAGGTTGAGCAACATAAACTTCTTCATTTATAAAACCATTCAAAAATGCACTTTTCACATCCATTTGAAAAAGTTTAAAATTTTTGAAAGATGCAAAAGCTAGTGTCATCCGTATGGCTTCAAGCCGTGCTACGGGTGCAAAGGTCTCCTCAAAGTCAATTCCCTCAACTTGAGTGTAACCTTGGGCCACTAACCTAGCCTTATTCCTAATCACATTTCCGGACTCATCCATCTTGTTTCTAAGATCCACTTAGTACCAATTATTGGTCTATCGTGGGGCCTAGGAACAAGGTGCCAAACTTGGTTGCGCTCAAATTGATTGAGTTCCTCTGCATGGCTAGCAACCAATATGAGTCCGCCTCGGCTTCGAGGATGCTTTTGGGTTCAAAATGAGAATGAAAGCAAAGTTATCACATAGGTCATGGAGTTTGGAGCGAGTTGTTACCCCTTTAGATGCATCACCTAAGATGAGCTCCTTGGGATGATTTGTAGCGTATCTCCAAGCTTTAGGAAGCAGTTGAGAGCTTTCCTCTTTATCCTCTTGAATATCACCAATTGATTCTAGTTTTTCTTCTTGAGCGGGTGAGTCCTTCAAGGATAGTCTCTCCATGTTGTCACCTAATGGTTCAATCTCTACAACATTCTCAATAAACACATTAGATTTTTCAAATTTAACATGCATGGATTCTTCAATGGTAAGTGAAGATCTATTGAATACTCTATAAGCTTTACTAGTTGTAGAATATCCAACAAAGATTGCTTCATAAGCCTTAGCATCAAATTTACCCAAGTTATCTTTAATATTCAAAACAAAACACTTACATCCAAAAACTTTGAAATATGCAACATTAGGTTTTCTAGAATGATACATTTCAAAAGATGTTTTGGAAGAATTTTTACACAAATAAATACGATTTGATATATAGCATGCGGTGTTTACGGCCTCGGCCCATAGATATTGAGGGAGGTCATATTCACTTATCATTGTCCTAGCCATCTCTTGAAGTGTTCTATTTTTCCTTTCTACAACTCCATTTTGTTGTGGAGTTCTAGGACAAGACATTTCATGCTTAATTCCCTTTTCATCACAGTAAATCATGAAGAGTTGGTTAACAAACTCACCACCTCTATCACTTCTTATTCTCAAATCGAAAAACCTTTTCTTTTCAACTCTTTTTCGAAAATCTTAAAATGAGAAAAAGTTTGATCTTTGAGTTCTAAGAAGAAAACCAAGTGAAACGGGAAAAATCATCAACTAAAACAAATGCAAATCTACTACCATTTAAGCTCTTAGTTTTAGTAGGTCCAAAAAGATCCATATGAATAATTCTAAAGGCCTAGTTGACATGATATCCTTGATTGGTTTGAAGGAAGACCTGGTTTGTTCCCAAGTTGGCACGCACCACAAATGCGGTCTTTCTCAAACTTCAAGTAAGGAATACCCTTCACCAATTCCTTTGAATTAATCCTAGAAAGATGGTCAAAAGATGCATGTCCTAATCTTCTATGCCAAAGCCAAGAATTTCATCAAAAGCATTTAGTAGAACATTCCACATTAAGCATGTCAATGATATAAACATTATCATCACGAAAACCGATAAGAATACAATCATTGGATTTAATATCAAAAATCTTGCAAGAAGTATCATCAAAAACAACTTTAAGACCACGGTCACAAAATTGACTAATGCTAAGCAAATTATGTTTCAAACCATCAACAAGTACAACATTTTCTATAGTAGGAGATGAACCAATTTGAATGTTACCTATACCAATGATAGTTCCTTTGGAGTCATCCCCGAAGGTGACGGAGCCACCTTCCATGTACCTTGATAGGGTTGTAAAGTTGTTGATATCCCATGTCATGTGTCTTGAACAACCACTATCAAGGTACCACCGCTCCCTACGTCTTGGAGCTTTGGTGTGTACCTACATCAAATAATTTAGGACTTGATTTTGGTACCCACATTTTCTTGGGTCCTAAAGGGTTAGTTTCATTAACCCAAACAGATTATTGGTTCTATTTACTTGGTCATAACAAAATTTTGCCAAATGTCCATTCTTACCACAATATGTGCATCTATACACTCTACTATATTTAAAAGCATAGTGAGTGTGTGATTTGTGGGCATGAGAATTGTGAGCATGAAAAGATTTAGCATGAGTAGTGTTATGTGTAGTGTGAGCATGTGAATCTTTGGCATGAGAGGTGTGCTTTTTAGAAAACTTTTCTTCAAGTTTCTTATTGTTAAAAGCACAATCTTTTAAAACCTTTTCAAAATCAACTATTTTAGATTTTAAAGAAGAAATTTCTTTTTCATCAACAAAGGGAGATTTTGCCTTACAAGAAACCTTGTAGGTATTAAACTCATTTTGAATAGAAATAAGATTAGAAGAAATATCATCCTTTTCTTTAGAAATCATAGCAAGTTGATTTTTGAGAAAAGCAACTTCTTTTTGCAATTTAAAACATTCAATCTTCTTATTATCATAAGTTTTGGAAAGTTCAACAAAAGCATTAACAAGAACTTCCTTACTTAATTTATCATCTTCATCATTAAGAGGTTGAGAGGTTACTTTAGGCGTGTTTGCCATGAAACACATGTTCGCTATATCCGCCTCTTCCTCGGACTCGCTTTCCGAATCCCAAATTGCCTTGTATGCTTTCTTTTCTTCCGCTTCTTTGGCTTGAAGGAGGAGGTCATCTTCTTCTTGAACTCCAGGCAATCGGCCATGATATGTCCGGGTCTTCGGCAATTATAGCATATAATTCTCCTCTCCTCTTTGCCTTCAAATTTCCTTCAGAAGTTGAGCTTGTTCCTCCGGTACATTCTCTTGACATTTCGTACAAGGAGGGAGAGCTCCTCATCTTCTTCTTCATCTTCTTCATCGTCCTCAGAGTGGATGAAGACTTGAAGGCTATGGACTTCTTCTTTAGTGGAGCGGTCTCTTCTTGCTTTCTTTTCCATCTCATGGGTCTTTAAGTTCCCAATGATACTAATTAGGTCCATCTCATCCTTATCGTTTAATTCTTTCAAGGTGGTGGCCTTGATCTCCCATGATGTAGGAAGTGCCCGAATCACTTTTCACACTTTTGGTCATTGGAGATGTCATCACCTAAAGAAGAAAGAGCATTGGTGATTTTAGTAAATCTAGTAATCATACAATCAATAGATTCTTCATCAATCATTTTAAAGGATTCATATTGGGACCTTAAGAGATCTATCTTAGCTCTCTTAACTTGTGAACTCCCCTCGTGTGTGACCAATAAATGTTGCCAAATCTCATAGGCGGATTGGTAATGAATTACCCGTGTAAGGTCATCCTCATTCAAGGCGGTTAAGAGGGAATTTTGGACCTTGGAGTTAGCCTCATATTCTCTAAAGGTGAAGTCGGTCCATGTGCTCTCATCACTATCGGGTGCTACATAGGGTTTGGTCAAGGATTTTGCTACTAAGTTACCTAAAGATTGCAAAAAGATAGTCATCCTAACCTTCCAAATAGGGAAATTTAGTCCATCAAATTTAGGAAGAGTTTTGATGTTATCGGCCATGTTTACTAGTGATGACAAATGGAATGCAAATGTTGATTAGCAAATTTTAAGGATCTCTCTAAGGATGTTAAGCCAAACCTAGAGTCCAAGCTCTGATACCAATTAAAAATCACCTAGAGGGGGGGGGGTGAATAGGTGATAATGCTAATCAATGCACAATTTAAAAATATGATGCAACAATCGCCCAAAACAAGACTAAGAGCCGAATGCCCCGTGAAGGGTTCTGAACTCCTTCCTCCTGATTCCTCGTGAAATGAGTTGGAGGTGCGCAATGCAACCTTGTTGTGTGGGACAATGATTGACAAGATGAATGACAACAAGTGAATATAGCAATGACAATCAAAAGCAAGCAACAATAGCAATGAAAGTAGAGCAAGAATAAGGAAAAGTAAACCAAACGCAAACACAAAGAATTGTTATCGAGGTTCGAGCACCCAGCTCTACTTCCCCGCCTTCCCCAGAAGGATTCCAACCACTTCCACTATCACAAAGATGTCACAAATACACCGGAGTACCCAACTCCACAATCTCAAGTATAAGTTCTCTCTTGGTAGTCAAAAGACCACAAACTTTCTCTTTCAAAATTCTCTTCCCTTACAAAGGTCCTTAGAGAACAATGAGTAGGAATGAAGCTCTTGTGTGCAAAGAGAAAAGAAAATGAAATCAGAGAATTCTTGAAAACACTTCAGAAAATGAGAGAGAATTTCAGCACAAAAACCAAGAAACCAAGCTCTTTTGAATGCCTTAAACTTTTGAATTTTTCTTGTAATAATTGGTAATCCAATCTCTCCCCAAACACCCCTATTTATAGGAGAGGGCTAGGGTTTAGAGATAATACAAACTTAAGGCTAATCAGAAGGTATTAAAACCAAAACAAGTCATTTAAAACTCACTTAAGTGAGAAAAGGACAAAAATAAAACCAGCTCAGAAACTAGCCGTTACTGTTCAAACGGCTAGTTCGGTCGACCGGCCCAGTCGACCGCTAGTACAAAAAAAATAGCCGTTGCAGGCTACGGTCGACCGCCCGGTCGACCCAAACAAACAGAGAGCAGGGTCTTGCAGTCAGGCATGTCTCGGTCGACCGTCCGGGTCGACCGTGAAACGTGCACACTGATACGTGCATCTGCCAGAACCTCGGTCGACTCAGGCGGTCGACCGGCAAAACCTGACATAGGCACGGTCGACTCGGGCGGTCGACTGGCTCAGGCCAAAAGTCAAATTTCAAACAGAATTTTGAGGAGATAAATATTTTTATCAAAAAGATGTTTTAAATAGGAATAAGTATAAAACATAAATATGGATTTGAAGGCAGAGGATTTTGTATCAAAATATTTTTGTATAATTTATATGAAATAAACTTACAAATAAGATGTGCGCAAAAACGTGTGTGATAGAGCTTCAAACCTATTCACTATTCTTTAACAAAACTCTAAACTAAAATAAATCTAATAAATTATCTAGAGCAAACTTGAAGTCTTGAGCCATGCAAAGCCTTGCTAGAGCCTTCTCTTCTATGTTCCTTCCTTGATGTGCAAAAAGCCTTCTTTGCTTCATGAACCTAGAAGTTCTTGCAATAGCTAAGCAAAGGCCTCCAAATTATGGTACAACCTGAAACTTATCTTAACAAACTAATTAGTACCAAATAGCTCTTATTTGTTTTGTTATCATCAAAACTCTAAACAATTTGAGAGTGTAATCTTTTGGGCTAACATATATATGTTTTATTTGTGCTTATTGTATCCCTATATCTTGATGCACAAATATTGAGTTTTGCTAAAGCTTGAACTTTTAATGACTATCATGTTTCAATTGATTTAGTTTTCAATTGGTATCTTAATTCAAGCCTATGCATTGTTTAGTTGGTATTTCAAAAGGGGGAGAAAACTCGTATTTTATCTTTCAATTGGTATTTTGTTTTACTATTAGTTTTGTATTCCACTCCCTTACTTTATGATAGAAAATAATAGTTTCAATTTGATATCATATGCTTAAAAAGAATAATAATTTCAATTGGTATCAAGATTTATGTTTAGAAATTCAAAATTTGTAATGTTTAATTTCAATTGGTATCAATATTGTTTATTTACAATTGATATGATATTTGTTTACTTATCAATTGGTATCAAGATTTGTGTTTTTCAATTGGTATAGTTTCACTTTTAATTGGTATCAAAATGCACTTCATTGACACATTTTTAATTGGTATCATATTTGAATTAACCCCTTATTGATATCGTTTTTGTTTTAGACCAAAAGGGGAGAGAGAACATCCCTTTATTGATTCTTTGTTTTGAACAAAAAGGGGAGAAGAATATGTTTTTTATTTGTTTTATTTTTACCCTTTGTTGATTATTGACAAAAAGGGGGAGAAGAATTTGAGTTTATATGCATTTTTTCAGCATGCATGTTTTTATGTTTTTATTAAGTTCAATTGGTATCAAAATATTATTTAAAGAACATGTTTATTTTTGGTATCAAGAGATTGTAAAAGGTATTATTAGTTTTGTGTTTTACAATTGGTATCAAGAGCTTGTTTTGAAAATTTTATTTGTTTTATTTAATTGGTATCAAGAGCATGTTTTGAAAATTTATGTGTTTTATGCATGTTGATGCATACATGTTATGAATATTTGAAAATTTATGTGTTTTATGCATGTTGATGCATACATGTTTATAAACATTCATTGCACATTTGATTGTTTATTGAGATGCATGAGTTAAGGGGGAGCTTCCTTAAAGCTTAACTTTAATCCATGCATATATAACTCCATGAGTTTTGTCATCATTAAAAGGGGGAGATTGTGGGCCCAAAGGCCTTCCACTCTAGTTTTGATGATGATTAACTCATGTAGTTATATGTACTAATAATCTTGTGATTTTAGTTTCAGATCATTAATCAAGATATTAGTTGGTGATTAGCTTCAAAAGATGATTTGGAAGCTATTCACATGGTAATTTAAGAGCCCGAGCGACAAGATCATATATAGCACTTATTGGAGTCAAGCTCGGTGAATCACGAAGTTTTGGATCGAGTCGGCTTGGAGACGGCGCTCTACAAGAAGACATCGATACCTAGTTTAGTTTGAGTTTTAGATCCATTTGTAAAGATTAGAATAGTATGATATGCTCAAGTTCACAACACATACGTTTCATGTTTTGGATATTGGTTTTCAGTTTTTCCGTTTTGGTTTAACCGATCTTGGTTTTATGAATAGTTAGATCAAAACAAGATTAAATGGTTTAAATGTATATTAGATGTATTCTATATACATGCATGCTTCAACTACTTAGACAAACTTAGTTTGATATACCTATTCATGTGTTTAAGTTTTGTGTTTTAACAAAACATATTTTTGGAATTAAAGTCAAAAACATGAAATATAATATATATATATATATATATATATATGTTTCTTGTATATTGGATTATATCCATATGCAACATGCTTCAAAGTGTTTAAATATCATGTTTTTGTATTTGGATGAGTTTTGAAAAAATCGGATTTCCATTTGAAAAATCCAAGTTTGGTAAAATATAGGTTTTAGTTTTGGCAAAATTTGTAAGACACAAAAATAGTTCATAATGTTTGAAATTTGTGTTGAAATTTTTAACACAAGTTTATATTTCAATGTAAAATGAGAAAACTATTTTTGTGGATTTTTAGGAGTTTTATGGTAATTTTTAGAATTAAAAATAACAAGTTTTTCTGTCTCAGAACTGTGGCTGCCAGGCTCTGGCGGTCAACCGTAACGGTCGACCGGGCCAGGAGCCGGTCGACCGTAGAGGTCGACCGGACGTGCACAAGATTGTGCACATAGTCGTGTCAGTCGGCCGGTCGACCGACCGGTCGACTGACTGAGAGCAACCCACTCTCGGGTTGCTCCCGGTCGACCGGACAGAGAGTGTTGCTCTCTGTTCTGGGGCCGGTCGACCGGGCGGCGGTAGCTGCCAACGGTCAAAAATCGACCATTGGCCGATCGACCGTCCGATCGACCGGTAGGCCATTTCTGGCAGTTTTAGCTGCCAACGGCTATATTTTTCTAGGGGCTATAAATACCCCATTAATGGCCTGTTTTCAAAAGAATTTTTTGGACAAAATTTCTGAACTTTCTCTAGTGTTTTCACAAGTTAAAAAGAGTTTTTTTGTGCTAAAAAGATCAATCTTTATTGTTTAAAAAGTGTTTCATTATTTCAAAGAAAAATAGTCTTTTGGAAATTGATTTTGGTTCATTCATTCTATATCTTTGTGGTGATTTCCCAAGTGATTTTTCTTTATTTTAAACACTTTGTTTTTCACACTTGAGCTACATCTACTATCTTATTCTATAGGATCCTTGTGTGGGAAAAGAGATTGTTTGTGATTGTTAGACCACCAAGTTGTAAACCCAATCTTTGCTTGGCTTTGTGCCTTTCCCTCATTGTGTTGAGGAGGTTGTGCATTTGGATTCTATCTCTCAAGTTGTGAGGTGATCCTTGTGTTGCTTTGTGCTTATCCCTCAAGTTGTGAGGTGATTGTTTGTTGGCTTGGTGCTTTGCCTCTAGAAGGAGATTATGATTGTAAAGAGAGGAGTTGGGTACTCCTTATGATTGTATTGCCCCAAATCCTCGGTGGAGGTTCCCTTTGTGGGAGTCCTGTGTGGACAAGTTAGTGGAGCTGAAATCCTTCTGTGTGAAGGCGGGGATGTAGTGCTGGGTGCTCGAACCTTGAAACATATCTTGTTGTTTGTGCTTGATCCATTGACTCTTACTCTCTCTCTTTACTTTGTGCCTTGCATTATTTCATATTGATCATTCTCATTTATATGCTTGGCTTGGTTGTGTGTGCATCACTCATTTAGTGTAATTGCAATTAAGTTTTAAATTCCGCATTTAGTTCACTAGATTAGCATTATCACCTATTCACCCCCCCCTCTAGGTGATTTCACTATATATACCCCATTCTTGAGCTGTTTTAAATAAGTTTTTAGAGAGCAAAATTTCTATCTTTCAGCAAGTTTTCAAAAGAGTTTTTGTGCCAAAAGATTTGATCTTTATTTGTTTTAAAAGGGTTAGAAAAATCAAGAAAAGGAGAAGTCTTTGGGATTGATTTTTGATCTTCATTTCTATATCTATTCTAGAAGTTTTTCCAAGAGTTTTTTCTTTGTGTTTTAATTTCCAAACTCTTTATTTTCTCACACTTGAGCTATTTATCTATCCTATCTATAGGGTCTTATTTTTTGTGGGAAAATTGGTTTGTGGTTGAGAGAGACCACCAAGTTGTAAACCCTCCTTGATTTGTGATATCTCTCTAATGAGGTGATTGTGTTGGTATCCCTCTAGTGAGAGGTGATAGTGGAGGTTGTATTAGAATCCCTCAAGTGTGAGGTGATTGTGGTTGTTTAGCTTTGTGCCTATCCCTCATTTGTGAGGTTGATCTTGTGTTGGCTTTGTGTCTTCCTCTAGTGAGAGGTTATATTTGTTGGAGAGATCCCGATTGTATTTACCCAAATCCTCAGTGGAGGTTCCTAGTGTGGGAAGTTTTGTTGTGGACGAGTTAGTGAAAATCCTTCTGTGTTAAGGTGGGGAGGTAGAGCTGGGTGCTCGGACCTCGAAACATATCCTTGTGTTTGCGTTTGATCCACTTTCTCAACTCTCTCTCTCTCTCTTATATTGTGCCTTGCATCATTTCATATTATTCATATTATTTATATGCTTGGTATTGATTGTGTGTGTGCCATACTTGTGTTAAACAAGAGAGCTTCATATAGCACCTCAACTCATATTCAGAGGAATCAAGAGGAGTTAGTCCAGAGCCCTTCACGGGAATTCGGCTATACTCTTTGGTTACACTAAGTGTGTTACATTTAGTTTTTAAATTCAGCACTATTTGTCATAGATTAGCCTTACACCTATTCACCTCCCTCTAGGTGTACTTTCAGTACCACGTATATCTCTCTTGTTATTATAATCTTGCTAATTCAAGTAACCAAAAATAATCTGAAATAAAAAGAACAACTTACATCGAGTCAGGGAAAACTGATGAATATCAATATGTGTTTGTGTTTACAATAGCTAAAATGCTGTGCAATTAAAATCTTCGGTTCAACTTGAGGACCTTCAGGTGTTCCATGGGGTATGCTTGCAAACCTACTTAGTATTATATATACACTTCCGGCCAGGGCATACAAATAAGACCCTTCTCTTCACTCTACTTAGCAGCATCGGCTCGGCACATGAACATCCTGGGTCGTGGTCCAGGTATACACTAGGCCATTGTAAATGTAGTCATTGATTTCCCCATTAGTTTTCAATAACCAACCTCGACTTACTCATATGTAGATGTTGTTGGCCCAGAGGCCTTCCACTCTAGTTTTGATGATGATTAACTCATGTAGTTATAGTTTACTAATAATCTTGTGATATTAGTTTCAGATATTTAACCAAGTTATTAGTAGGCGATTGCTTCAAAAAAGGTGTTTGGAGCTTTCATATGGTGATTCAAGAGCTCGAGCGTCAAGTTCACATCTAGCACTCGGTTGGAGTCAAGCTCGTTGGATCGCGTTTGGATCGAGTCAACTTGGAGACGGCGTTCTACAAGAAGGTTTCGTTTGTTTAGTCTAAGATTTAGTTTAGATCTATTGTAAAGATTAGATAGTGTGATATGCTCAAGTTCACAGCGCACACACGTTTCATGTTTTGGTTTTGGCTTTCGGTTTAACCGATCTTGGTTTTCATGAATAGATAGAATCAAAACAAGTTTACATGGTTTAATGTATATTAGATTTGATCTATATACATCTATACTTCATATACTTAGAAAAACTTATTTTGATACACTATTCATTTGTTTGGAGTTTTGTACTTAGACAAAACTTATTTTTGGATTTAATGTCAAAAACATAGATATAATACCTTTCATGTATATTGGATTCTATCCATATACTATATGCTTCAAAGTTGTTTAAATATCATGTTTTTGTATTTACATGTGTTTTGAAAAAATCAGATTTCTATTTCAAAAATTCTATTTTTGAAAAATACAGAATTTGGTTTATGACAAAATTTTCAAGTCACAAAAATGTTTCAAATGGTTTGTAACATGATTTGATTTTTACTCAACATGTTTGCATTTCAAAAATATAACATGAACTGATTTTTGTGAAATTTATGTGATTTTATAGGATTTATTTGAAGATAAAAACCTAAGTTTTTAAGTCCCAAATCTATCTGGCTGGCAGGCTGCCGGTCGACCGGGCTGGTCGACCGTAGCAGTGAGCGGTCGACCGGGCCGGTCTATTGACGTGCACAGAACATGCACGCAGCCTAGCTGGGAAGACCAGTCGACCGGGTCGGTGTCTTCCAGAGAGCTTTGCTTTCTGGAAATGCCTCCGGTCGACCGGGCGGTCGACCGGACAGAGAGCTCTGCTCTCTGTATCCAGCTCGGTCGACAGGGCGGGTTACCGGCCAGAGAGCCGTTTCTCTCTGGTTCTGGGCACGGTCGACCGGGCAGTCGACCGCTGGGCTCAACGGTCAAAATTTTGACCGTTGGCCGGTCGACTGGGAAGGGCATTCTGGCCCTTTTCAGCTGCCAATAGGCAGATTTCTAATGGGGCTATAAATACCCCCATTTGAGTTGGTTTCAACAAGAATTTTCAAGAGAAAAATTTTCATCTTCTCAAGTGTTTTAATACAAGTTTTCAAAAGAGTTTTTAGAGCCAAAAGATCTATCTTTATTTGTTTTAAAAGGGTTGGAAAATTCAAAGAAAAAGAAAGTCTTTGGGATTATTTTTGATCTTCATTTTTATATCAATTCTAGAAGTTTTCCCAAGAGTTTTTCTTTGTGATTTTGATTTTCAAACTCTTTATTTCTCACACTTGAGCTTATCATTCTATCCTATCTATAGGATCTTTGTTTTAGTGAGAAAAGAATTGGTTTGTGGTTGTTAGACCACCAAGTTGTAAACCTTCCATTGATTGTGATATCCCTCTAGTGAGAGGTGATTGAGTTGTTATCCCTCAAGTGTGAGATGATAGTGGAAGTGGTATTTAGCTCCCTCTAGTGAGAGGTGGAGATTGTGTTGGAATCCCTCAAGTGTAAGGTGATTGTTATTTGTGTGGCTAAATGCCTATCCCTCTAAGTATAGAGGTGATTTGTTTTGTGCCTTGCCTCTAAGAGTAGAGGTTGTAATTGTTGGAGAGAGGAGTTGTGTACTCCCAATTATATTTGCCCCAAATCCTCAGTGGAGATTCCTTATGTGGGAAGTCTTGTGTGGACGAGTTAGTGGAAATCCTTCTGTGTGAAGGCGGGGACGTAGAGCTGTGTGCTCGATCCTCGAAACATATCTCGGTGTTTGCGTTTGATCCACTTTCTCTAACTCTCTCTCTTACATGTGCATTGCATCATATTTCCATATCATATACATGCTTGTGTTGTTTGTGTGTGCCCATACTTGTGTTTAACCAGAGAGCTTTACATAGCACCTCAACTCTTATTTAGAGGAATTTAGAGGAGTTAGTCCAGAGCCCTTCACCGAAAATTCAGCTACTCTTTGGTTACACTAAGTGTGTTGTATTAAGTTTTTTATTTTCGCATTATTGTTCGTAGATTAGCCGTACACCTATTCACCCCCCTCTAGGTGTACTTTCAGATGTATGTGTGTTGGGACGCCGGGACACATACCTAGACTTATGGGTCGGACGAGTAATAATCATAAAATAAAATAATAATAATATAATAATTCGTTTGCATTTATCTTTTATGTTGTTTTCATATTTCACTATTTATTGTGCTTTATTGCATGCTTGTGTGACTGATGCTCACGACACATTTTTTTCAATATATGCTTTACTAATTCGCGTTTTTTGATATACATGTGCTTGTCTATGTACGCCATTTGGCTTCATTTTATCACTCGTTGGGTAGCTTTCTGACTCCCCTAAACTTGCATGTCCAGATCCTGAAGCTTGGGCTGAAATTGACCCTTCGCTGAGGACCAAGTTTGTCTTGTAGAGCAGACAGATCAACTGTAGCTCCTTCTCCTCCAATCTTTCCCCTGACTAGCTCGCATGATTTCTTTTGAAACTTGTGAGCATCTTTTTGTACTGTCCATATTGTAAATTATATTTTTGTGCCTCTGGGTGATGTAATATACTTGTAATATTATGTCACGCTTTGTGATAACTTTGTAATTATATTCTTTTTGTTGGAATGTATAATATCACATACTTTCATACTCTGATTCTTACCTGTACTGATACTTAGCGTACATATGCAAGGTTATTTCACCCTCCATATGTACGTCGTAGCGTCCCCGTACCCGCGAGATCGGGGCATTACAAGATGGGATCAGAGCCTAAACTCTCACATCTTCATGACACCCAGTCGGCAGATTAATGTTATATTAATTTGCAACTGGAGCGCAAGAGTCACAATTATACAATATAACTATAAAGTACAAAGTTATCTATTCTTTCCTGATAATTTTTTCCTTGATTCCTGAATCCCTTCCATCTTTCATTTTCTAGTTTTTTGTCATTTTACCAACTCAAATATAGAAAGCCGGGGAACTGTAACGGTCCAGAGCCCATCTCGAAACAGTCCTAGTGGAGAGAATGTTGATCTAATGAGGATTCTTTAAAATATGATGGAGAATCAGCAGACAAAGACAGAGCTCCTAAGCTAGGCTTTGTTGGCAGCATCGAAAGAGTAGAAACCAAGAAATATTTTCAATTTCAGGAGGTTGCAGCTGGCAGTCTTTTCAGGAACATAAAAGCCTCTGGATGTCGAGCAGTGGCTAATCGATTATCACTGATCTTTTGAAAGCGGCTGGTATTCTAGATGAAAGCCAGGTGGAAGTTGTAAAGATACAATTAAAAGATGTGCTAGAACCTGTGGTTGGCTGAATAAGCAAGATTGGATAAACCAATTAGTTAGGACCAGTTCTCTAAAAGTTTTTATGATAGATTCTTTCCTACCATGGCTGAGAGAGAAATGAAAGAAGAATTCATCTGACTACAGCAATGGAACAAATTGTCAACGAATGTGCCATAGAGTTCATAAGGCTGAGTTGATTTGCATCATATATGGTAGAAGATGAAGAGAAGCAGGCTGATCGATTCAGGATTCTGCATATTTTTATGCATTTTCCTGTCTGTTTTATTAACAAAGCTCTGCTACTAAAAGTTTCTTGTCTCATATGTACAGGGGTAATTAAGGAAGAAGGCAAAACTAAAATTATGGACTAATACTTGTTATTTTAGAGATAATTTCGTGGATTTCTTGAAGCCCAAGCAAAACCCCAATTTGAATACAACTTGAAGCTCAAATTAACGAGCCCAATCTGCTCTGTATTTAGAGATAATTCAGAAACAAATAAAGACCCAAAAGCTTTCTCAGCTGGGAGAGTGTGTGACCCCAAGTTAAGATCATGGGCCAGGATCTTGCCGTGTTTGCGCGGACGCGACTTGATCATGGCCCGTGATCTTGATCATAGACACGTGGCTACATTTCTTGCACCCTAAGCCTCCCAGCCCTATAAAAGGAGGATCCGAGCTAGAGAAGAAAGGGGTTGAAGAGCAGATAATTTTCCTAGGCCTTTTCTTTAGTATTTTCTTTAGTATTTTGCTTTTTTATTTCTCTAGATTAGATTTGATTTAGAAAAAGAGAGAGTGATTTTGTAATTGAACAAGTAACAATTCAATACAAGGAGTCTCTTATCTCTTCTTTATTTTTTTCTTGCAATGTTCTTCACTTACTTCTAGTTATGATTTTTATGCAACTTACTTTCTTCTATTGTAATTCCACTTACATGTTTTCATTTGCTTGTTCTTCTTCTATGTCTAGCTAACTTTCTAACATAGGTAACTAATCACTAACACTATTAACTACTGACACTTGGATGAATAACTAAAATGATTCATTGAATGCATCTCTTGTAACCTTCCATTCTTGCATGTGTTTTTGATTTTTCAATGAAGATGAGTGCTAACTTCTCTTACTAAGTTGTGTTGATTCCCTCAAATGATTCATGCGTGCTTTATTTAATGCCTTACCATTTGGCAAGTGCCTGATGGAAAATGAAGATGGGTTCTCACTTTGATTAATGCTAACAATCTTATGCTCAAGCTTCTTATTTCATATTAGCTAACCAGTAGCCTTGATGATTTAATGAACTTGCTAATATTGTTATGCATGAGTTCTTTTATGAATCACCAATCTTATGTTTCATTCTTTTGTACCAATCAAGAGCCAATGATCTATCGAGGTAACACTACTAAGGTAGAGAAGATCACTCTATCTATTGAGCTATGCTTTAGTCATGAAGAACCAAGGTGTATCTTTGCCAATGAATTCCAATATGAGGCATAATTCATCTCAAGGGTTAGTATGTTAATAGTGCATAGTTGATTAGTTAGTCATGACTCTTCTCCTATATTCAAAACTTCTCATTTAAAAGCAAACTTCACCTTTCAACTTTCTTTCTCTACTTTACTTCTTAAATCCTCTTCTAAACTTATTTCATTCCGTTTTCTTTCTATTTCACATTACTTTTCCATTTCAATCTTAAAAACCATTTTTCCTAGTTTTTTAAATCATGTGTTCTCCACTGATTTCTACTTTCACACTTCACATTTCTTTTATCTTTCACTTCACATTTTCACAACCCAAGCACTTTTATTTTGTTTTCACTTTCATCAACAATCACTTTCACAAATCTTTTCTCTTTTGTTTTTATTGATTTTTTGAAATAAAGAAGAAGCTTTTAAAACGAACAACGAAACCGAACATAACACTTCTATCACTTTCCCTCCTTGTAGATGTGACCCGTATAGCTGCTTAGCTACTACGGTAGATTCGAGGAAACATTAGCACTTTTTCAGCACATAATCACATTTGAACTTAAACATTTTTTGTGCAACATTTTCCACGAACAAATTTTTGGTCCCGTTGCCGGGGAGGACTAAAGGTTTTTAAATTTTTTCTAATTCTTCTCTGTTTCTGTGTACAAGATCTAGAACCAAGAAACTAAATTGCTGATGATACATATAGGTTGTCTTGGGCCTCTACTCCTGAAAGCAGAGACCAAGTACCCTCAGTATTGCCGCGCAAGTGCGACTTTTGCCTCGTTTCCGCGGTAATCTGAGTGAACTACTCCCTCTGTTTTTTGCAGGTCTACTGGAATTGCAAAATTAGCTTTATGCAATTATTAGTTTCTTTTATGCCTCACCCTGTATACTGCTAATAATCAACTGTAATTCGATTATTGCAAAAGTTAAAAACCAGTTTAGACTCTTGCATTTTAGGGTACGTGTCTTTCCGATTCTTTTAAATTACTGTTGAAGAGTACTAGAGCAATGTACGTGAGCATTACATTTAGAATAGGATCAACATTTTAGGTGATTTATTGCTTTGAGTGTTATCTTGTTTTGAATATATTACACACTTGCACAAAATTGACTCCAAGGGCAAATTCTAATAAAGAAGATAAGGTGGGGGAAGTCATTACCCTCTCTTAGCCATAAAATCATCTCCAAATGCACTCACAATCTCGAGCCTAAACTAAAATATGATAGATGTGGCCCCTAGAGATACCTCAGACTCAATAAGAGATTGACCGAGGGTGGAATTTGTAAGAACATACTCTTGCCAAATTGGTGTCTAAGGACTGAGGATTAAGAGGTTAAGTCTCGAAGATTCAGTGATTTGGTGTAATTAAAACTTGTTGCTTACGCACGAATACCTTCCACTGAATTTTGCCCTCACCTAGCCGATAGCTCGTAGTCGGGTTCATAAAACAAACCCCCCCCGAGTAATAGACTAGTTAGGAGTCGTCTAAGTCCAGGTACCATAGACTAGGCTTGGTGATTTTCTCTTTCTTTTTGTTTGTTTTTTATTTCGGTTATTTGTTGTTTACACGTTGTTTGTGGTGTGAATTTGCATGCGAGTGTGGTCAAGGGACCCAGTCTCATCATGTCTAGTTAGGAACATTTTGCATACACCTACACCACCCCCAGAGTTTAATCCAATCACGGACATTCATGTTTCACTTCAGGAGAAGTTTTACCCAATAAGGACATCACTTTCGTCCTACATTCGGTTATCAGAAGTAAATGGTAACAACTTTGAGCTAAAACCACAATTCATAAATACTCTTCCTAGAATCTACGGCTTCGAGTCTAAGGACGCATATTCTTCATAAGGGAATTTGAAAAAGTATGCTTGATGATGCGGATTTTCCAGCCGGGGGAAGATGCCGTAAGATTAAGATTCATCCCGTTCACGTATACGAATTTAGCAAAGAAGTCGTTGTATAGTCTAGCGGTTGATTTAATTCATCGTGGGATGATTTTGTCAAAGTTTTCTTGAAAAAATTCTATCCCATTCATGAAATCGCTCTCATTCGAAAGAATATCATGCAGTTTAGATAGGAGTCTAACATGCCGTTTTGGAAGTACATCAAGCATTTTAAAGAGTTACTAGCCCAGTGTCCAAACCATGGCATAGAAAAGTGACGGCAATGCCAGATTCTCTATGACGGTCTTGATTATCCAACGAAAACCCTCCTTGAAACAATGTGTCAAGGAGAATTTTTACAAAAAGACGAAGACCAGGATTGAGATTTATTCGAAGATTTAGCTGAAAAAATAATCTAGTGGAATCATGTTCAGATAAATCTAGGAATCAGAACCCCGCATCTTTCAAAATTGGTCTTCATTCGATAGAATTCTCGATAGCTACCGAAAGCTAAGATTTCTCACTTAAAGAGAAGGCTAGAACTTTAGAAGCTAAGGAGTAAAGTACAATGAACCAAGTTAACCCACCCCAAATGTCAAATCCGGGTTGTACTTATTGCTAAGCGTTGAACCATATCTTTGAAGACTGTCTAGTATTTTTAGCTCAGTAGATATTATCAGGTAACATGAATGCAACATTTGCTAAGCCTAACAACAATCCAACTCCAAAACATATAGTCCGGGAAGGTGGAATCATCCCAATTTTTCGTGAAGTCAGAATAATCATGAGCAATACTGACCAAATTTTTCTAGCCAATTTCCTGCTCATAATTATCAACCCAATTTTCATCCCAACTTTGAGAATCAGGTTTCCCAACCCTCTTTTCAAAATCTTCATCCAGAGAAAAAACTAACTGATTTGGAAAGGGCTATGAAAACCTCAGCCAAAACTCAAACTTTAATGATGAATAATCACAATCAGGCCATCAATAAGTTAGAGGTTCAAATCAGTCAATTGACAAATTCCCTTAGTGAAATACAGAAAGGAGATTGCCGAGCCAACCTTTGACTAATCCTAAGAACTCTTTCCCAATTTATGAAATCCAAGATACACAGCCGAACCAATGTAACATTGTCATATATTAAGATCAGGAAAACAAGTGGACAATTAAGTTTCTACACATCCAGTAACCATCCAACAAAAGTTCGACTCAACTGAAACCTCCACATCTTCAAGTTCTAATCCAACCACTTCAAAGTCTGTTGAAAATATAAAAGAAAAGTAACCTGAATCAGTGCATAAGCCTATAGTACCTTCTCTAATAGGCTAAAAAGTAACAAATCCAATGCAATAAATGGAAAAGATCCTAAAAATGTTTAATCATGTAAAATAAACGTGCCACTTTTTGATGCTATACAACAAGTGCCTTCATATGCAAAATGTCTAAAAGATATATGCACTAAGAAGTGAAAAAACAATATCCCAAAGAAGATCTTCCTCGCTACTAACATCAGCGAATTGTTGTATGGGCCTATTCCTGTAAAGTACAAAGATCCCGGTACTCTAACTATCGCTTGTATCAAAGAACAGGCCAACATCAACATACCACTATTTGGTTTGGGAGCAAATATTAACTTTCTCCCCTTCTCCATTTATCAACAACTCGGGTTGGGCGATCTCCGTCCAACACGAGTAGCAATCTAGTTAGCTGATGAATCAGTGAAAATTCTCAAGAAGAAATCGTTGATGTTCTCATTCGGGTCAGGGAGTTTATCTACCCCGTGACTTTATCATGCTTGACAGACAACCCTTTTCGAATCCAAGATCTCAAACTCCCATCATTCCAGGATGTCTGTTCCTTGTCACAGTTAATGCAATAATAAACTGTAGGAACGGATCAATGCGACTAACATTTGGAGATATGAACAAAGAGGAAAATGTTTTCCACCTGGGAAAATAACCTCGAGACGTAGAAGATCAAACATTTGAAGTGAACCTAGAAAACTTAACAAGTGAACATCAGGAGGAACTGGAATATAAATCTGAATGTTAGTTCAAATTGAAATCAGATGATTTCAATCTCGACCAAATAGTTGATTCTGCGGTAGAATGGGCAACCATTCCAATTCCTTTGAGTCCAAAACTGAATTACTTGATCCAACCCTAACTGAACAATTTTCCTCTTCTGAACTAAAAGTCCTCCTGAGTCATATCAAGAATGTTCACTTAGGAGAAAAAGTGGCTCTCCTGGTCATCATCTTTTCTTATTCAACAGAGGAACAAGAAGAGAATCTTCTTGCAGTATTGAGAGAAAACAAAGAAGCTACTGGTTGGACCATGGTTGACATCAAATGACTCAGCCCATCATAGTACAACACCATATACATCTGATCAAAGAGGAAAAATCTAAACGCAATCCACATCGTAGGTTTAACATAATCATGCAAAAAGCTGTTCGAGTAAAAATACTTAAACTATTAGATAATCAGATCATTTATCCTATATCTGATAGTCAAGGGTTAGTCATGTCCACGCTATGCCCAAAAAGGCTGATTTTACGGTGGTGCAAAATGACAAAAAGAAATTAGTGTAAACCTGACTTCTCACAAAGATTTGAGTTTGCATTGATTATCGCAAAATGGATATCGCCACTTGTAATGACAACTTCCCTCTTATATTCATTCATCAGATGTTGGAAAAAACTGACTGGGTATGAATACTATTATTTTCTGGATGGGTATTCCAGGTACAATCAGATCCCAATAACCCCCAAAGATTAAGAAAAAACCAATGTTTACCTATAAATTTAGGACGTTTGCATACCACAGAATGCTATTTGGATTATGCAACGCCCCAGTAACGTCCAACGTGTTGGCCCGGAGGCCTTCCTCTCTAGTTTTGATGATGATTAACTCATGTAGTTATGTTTACTAATAATCTTGTGATTTTAGTTTCAGATCATTAATCAAGATATTAGTTGGTGATCGCTTCAATAAGAGGAGTTTGGAAGCCTTCACTAGGTGATTCCCGAGCCCGAGCGTCAAGTTCATTCATAGCCATGCTCGTTGGATCACGGAGTTTGGACCAAGTCGGCTTGAAGATGAAGATCGTCAAGAAGACTTAGGTACCATAGTTTAGTATGTTTAGATCCATGTGTAAAGATAAGAATAGTTGATATTCTCAAGTGCACAACACACACGTTTTATGTTTGGATATTGGTTTTTCGGTTTTTAGTTTAACCGATATTTGGTTTTCATGAATAGTTTGTTCAAAACAAGTTTACTTTATTTTTATGTATATTAGATGTACATACATGCTTACATGACTTATACAAACTTAGTTTGACATACCTATTCATGTAGTTTTATGTTTTGGTATTTTTAACAAACATATTTGGAATTAAAGACAAAAACTATGATATATTTGTTTCATGTATATTGGACCTATGTCCATATGCAACATGCCTAATAATATTCAAATATCATGTTTTTGCATTCCAATGAAGTTTAGGAAAAATCAGAATTCCTATTGAAAAATTCAAGTTTGATAAAATACAAGTTTTGGTTTTGGTAAAAATGATAAGACACAAAAATAGTTCAAATTGCTTGATATTTGAGTTGAAACTTTTTATCACATGTTTATATATCAATGCAAAATGTTAAAACTATTTTTGGGTATTTTTACAAAGACTTAAAAGATTTTTAGAAATATTCTTTACATGTGTTTCTGTCCAAAACAGTGGCTGACAGGCCAGGTCGGCCGACCGCACGGGTCGACCGCACCATAGGCCGGTCGACCCTTGCAGTCGACCGACGTGCACAAGCTTGTGCACGTTTGGCAGACACTCGGTACGGTCGACCGGCCGGTCGACCGGACCAGAGAGCAGTGCTCTCTGTTCTTTTCGGTCGACCGGGCAGTCGACCGTCAGCTGCCAACGGTCAAAATGTGACGTTGGCCGGTCGACCGAGCGGTCGACCGGTAGGTCATTTCTGGCAGTTTCTGCTGCCAACGGCTATATTTTTCTGGGGGCTATAAATACCCCATTGGAAAGAGTTTTTCAAAAAGATATATGCATGAAGGCACGTGGCTCAAAAGGATGTATATGTATAACAATAATTTGGATAAAATGGACATATACATGAAGTTTAAACATAAATTCATGAAAACTAAATTTTCATTAACACAAATTTCATTTCAAGGTATATGTATGATTTGTCAACACAAGAAGTATACATACATATCCCTAAACACAATTGAGTCCATATGTATAGATTTACATGAAAAGCAAATGACTCAAGGGGTATACATGTATATCTTAAAGTTTGACAAAAATACACATATACATGAAATGAAAAACTCATAATCATAAAACAAATTCAAAAAATGAGAATACAAGTTTAAAATGTATGAATCATCAAAACTAGACTATACTAGCACATCTAATGGGTTCAAATAAGCATTTAAGCTCAAACATATATAGATTTATTTGTGGCCCACTATATGCACAAGTATAAATCCTAGTCTTAATGAAACTAACATCTAAACATGTAATCAAATCATGAAGTATCAAAACAAGATAAAAATCAACATGTTAAACATAAACATGATTATTATGGTAATTCACATGTTATTAAACCTATGATATACATGATAGCTAAACAAACAGTGAGAACACAAAATAATAGTCCATATTAAACATGGGTGTCTCAAATAATATTCATGTATGTCAATGGTCTAATAAGCATGGTATTTACATGATAATCACTAAACAATAAAACATGCTATAAACAATGAATATGAAAAGCATGTAAACAAAAACGGGAGTAAAGGATTGTCACCAAAACCGAAGAAGCAACTCTTCTTGTCTTCAAAACATGGTGGTCCTCTCCACCAAACTTCCCTTGAAAGGGATGCATCCAATTGGTTCTCTTTAAGCACGGAACGCATCCACTCCAAGGTACGGCTACTCTCACATCATGTGAGAGCCCAACACCTACATGAAAAACACTAGGGGTGGTCTTTGGTACCCATATCTTATTGGGTCCATGGGGGTTAGTACCTTCTCTAACCCAAACAAAATTATTTGCTAAATTAACATCATGTATTCTATCAAAGCAAAATTTAGCAAGGTGGCCCTTACGTCCACAATGTGTACAAGTGTACACATGAGCATACATAGTGTGATGGTGTCCGTGAGGAGCATGTGTATGCCGTGTATGGTGTGCATGAATAGATGGAACTTGTTTCTTTCGAAACAAAGATTCCAAACGTGTATGACTAGAAACACATTGGCTCAAGGTGGAGCCCAAACAATCTACACTCTTCTTTAACAAACAAATATTATCATTAATTCTAGAAGAAGAGGTACATGCAATAGGTGAAGTGTGTGATACTACCCTAGCATGGCAAACATGTGCATCAATCTTATTTTTTCAAAACTTCATTTTTCTTTAAACAAACATTTAAATCATTAGAAATAGAAATTATTTTGTTTTTCAAAGAAACATTCTCTTTTAAAACAAAATCATTTTTGAAGACAAGTTTTCATTTTTCTTCAAAATAACATGGCAATCATTTTTAGATTTTAAAAATTCATTTTCTTTTAGTGCAAGGTCTAATTGAGATCTCAATGAATCCCTTTCATTATAGACCTCAACCTTCTCTTGCAAAACCTTGTCAAGTCTAGAATGTAAACTTTTATTTTTTTTTCAATTCCTAGACTTTTCTTTTTCAAAATCTTATATTTTTCTATTAATTTTTCGTAAACAATGGAAAGTTCTTCATTCAAGGCATGGGCATCAACAAATTCATCACATGAAGAACTAGAATCAAAATTATCTAGTTGAGTTTCCGATTGTACCTTAAGGAGTCATTCCCTTGGACCATGAGGCATTGTTGTGGCTCAGATTCATCTCCACTAGATTCCTCCTCTTCTTGTTGGATAGGCGTTTGAAGCTTGGAGGTGGTGGTGGTTGTCAACATATTCCACACTGCAAATGCGGAATCAAAGTTAGAAGCAAGCATAAGATATTCTTTAGGAAGTGTGCTTCTAATGGCCTCAAGGGCTTGTGCAATCGCCCCTACATGCTTGCTATCACTAAGGTAGGATTCCTTGATAATGGCAAGGTGAACTTTATATCCTAGGGCTTGTAGGTAAATGGACATCTTAGTCTTCCAAACAAGAATGTTGGAAGGGTCAAACATAGGTGGGGTCATGAAGTCCATGGGTCCAAACAATATGTGTGCAAGCAAACAAATGTGCAAATGCAAATGTAGATTAGCTAGACAAAGGATCTCACTCCTAGGATGTTAAGCCTAAGTATCAGGAGCGTAGGCTCTGATACCAATTAACAAAAACAAATAAACATGTTCTAGATACCAATTAAACTAAACAAATAAACATGTTCTATATACCAATTAAACTAAACAAATAAACATATTCTAGATACCAATTAAACTAAATATATGCAAAACAAAACTAATGATCTAATGATCTCTTTTACAAGCTCTTGATACCAAAACTAAACATGTTCTTTAAATAATGCCTTTGATACGAATTGAACTTAATAAAAACATAAAACATGCATACAAACATGCATATAAACTCAAATTCTTCTCCTCTTATACAAAACAAGGAATCAATCAAGGGATGTGTATGTATACCTTAGTTTGTATAGGACATACATATACCTTGAAGATTAAATAAGTTTTTGATAATTTTCATGTTTTTCATGTTTCAAGGAATATTGAGCTTAATTGAACATCTTTCATGATTATGATCTTCACATTGTATTTGTACACTCACATTTATTGTTTACTCATGTGTTTATTTTCATGAGTCATATTTATGCTTAATTGATTATGAGTGTTGACTATTTTGTGAATTTCATGTTTTCATGAAAAATAATTTTGTTTTATTCCTTACTTGAAGGATTTCGTACTAGTTAACAAGTTTTTCCATTTAACTAGTTCGTATTCTTCATCATGATAGAGTTTTCAAACATACTATCTTTTTCAAATCTATTTTTGAAAACCCCTACCATCCACGGGCGGTTGGTTGGGAGACCATGCCTTGTGTATACTTTACATTGGAAATCTATTTAACATAAGCATGTGTTGGGAGGCTAGGTTATATGATGTATACACTTGATCATTATTGTTGTTTCAATTGGTATCATTGGATTCTTTCAATTGGTATCAATTTTGATCTTTCTTGTATACTCATATATGTTTGTATGTATGTATGTTTTTAATTCTAATAGTATCAATTTCGATTGGTATCTAATATTCCATACATAAATACTTGTTTATGCTCGAGCTTGAGTTTCAACTTTGTTTCAATTGATTTAGCTTTCAATTGGTATCTTAATTCGAGCCTAAGTATTATTTTATTGGTATTTCATAAAGGGGGAGAAAATGTGATCATGTATTTCAATTGGTATTTGTTCCCTCACTTTATGATAGAAAATAATAATTTCAATTGATATCATATGTTTAAAATGAACAATTATTCAAATGGTATCAATATGTTGTTTTCATTTTTAAATTGGTATCAAGAAGCACTTCATTGACATATTTTTTAATTGGTATCATATTTAATGTCACCCCTATTTGATTTTTGTTTGTTGTTTTAGACAAAAGGGGGAGAACATTATTTTTATTTAACCCTTTGTTGATTCATTGTTTCGAACAAAAAGGGGGAGAAAAATTATTGATTTGATTTTGCTTTTACCCCTTATTGATGATTGTTTCTTTGTATTAAAAAGGGAGAAGATTTTATTTTGTTTTGATTGTTTACCCCTTTGTTGATGATTGACAAAAAGGGGGAGAAAGATTTTGGTATATATGCATATTTATGTTTTTGCAATATATGCATATTTATGTTTTTGCATATATTAAGTTTAATTTAGTTTAATTTTAATTGATATCTAGAGCATGTTTTGTTTTTAAACATTTCATTGGGTATCTAGAACCTTTTTTTGTTTATGCATTCATGTTTAAGAGCCTTCATTGCATATTCATTATGTTTATTTGTTTATGCATGAGTTAAGGGGGAGCTTCTTCTCCATGCATATATAACTCCATGAGTTTTGTCATCATCAAAAAGGGGGAGATTGTTGGCCCGGAGCCTTCCTCTCTAGTTTTGATGATGATTAACTCATGTAGTTATGTTTACTAATAATCTTGTGATTTTAGTTTCAGATTATTAATCAAGATATTAGTTGGTGATCGCTTCAATAAGAGGAGTTTGGAAGCCTTCACTTGGTGATTCTCGAGCCCGAGCGTCAAGTTCATTCATAGCCATGCTCGTTGGATCACGGAGTTTGGACCAAGTCGGCTTGAAGATGAAGATCGTCAAGAAGACTTAGGTATCATAGTTTAGTATGTTTAGATCCATGTGTAAAGATAAGAATAGTTGATATGCTCAAGTTCACAACACACACGTTTTATGTTTGGATATTGGTTTTTCGGTTTTTAGTTTAACCGATATTTGGTTTTCATGAATAGTTTGTTCAAAACAAGTTTACTTTGTTTTTATGTATATTAGATGTACATACATGCTTACATGACTTATACAAACTTAGTTTGACATACCTATTCATGTAGTTTTATGTTTTGGTATTTTTAACAAAACATATTTTTGGAATTAAAGACAAAAACTATGATATATTTGTTTCATGTATATTGGACCTATGTCCATATGCAACATGCCTAATAATGTTCAAATATCATGTTTTTGTATTCCAATGAAGTTTAGGAAAAATCAGAATTCCTATTGAAAAATCCAAGTTTGATAAAATACAAGTTTTGATTTTTGGTAAAAATGATAAGACACAAAAATAGTTCAAATTGCTTGATATTTGAGTTGAAACTTTTTATCACATGTTTATATATCAATGCAAAATGTTAAAACTATTTTGGGTATTTTTACAAAGACTTAAAATATTTTTAGAAATATTCTTTACATGTGTTTCTGTCCCAGAACAGTGGCTGACAGGCCAGGTCGGCCGACCGCACGGGTCGACCGCACCATAGGCCGTCGACCCTTGCAGTCGACCGACGTGCACAAGCTTGTGCATGTTTGGCAGACACAGGGACGGTCAGCCGGGCGGCCGACCGTACCAGAGAGCTCTGCTCTCTATTTCTGGCGGTCGGCCGGGCGGTCGACTTAGATGGCCCAACGGTCATAATTATGACCGTTGGCGGTCGGCCGGCTGGCCGACCGCTAGCCTGTCAGGCTGCCAGATCAGCCTAACGGCTAGTTTATGTTTTGGCCTATATATACCCATTTCTTGGGGGTTTTAGAAAAGAATTTTTGAGCCAAAATTTCCTGATATCTCCAGTGTTTTAAACAAGTTTTCAAAAGTGTTTAAGAGCCAAAAACATCTATCTTTATATTGTTTTAGGTTTTTGAAAAAATCAAAGAAAAGAGTATTTTAGGAGATTTGTCTTGGCTTTCATTTTCTATCTTTTACAAGAGTTTTTCCAAGTATTTTTCTTTGAGTTTTTGTTTTCCAAATACCTAGTTTTTCACACTTGAGCTATATCTTCTATCATATTCTATTAGGATCTTTGTTTTGTGGAAAAGAGGAAAAAGAGATTGTTTGAGGTTGTTTGAGCCTCCAAGTTGTAAACACCCTTGCTTTTGTTGTATCCCTCTTTGGTAGAGGTTGATTGGGTGATTGGTTTGCTCCCTCTTCGGTAGAGGTTGAGGATTGTTGTTTGCTCCCTCTAGTGAGAGGTGGAGTTGGTGTTTGTAACCCTCTTCGGTAGAGGTGTTGGTTGTTGTTTGGCTACGGGCCTATCCCTCGGTTGTGAGGCGGTGTTTGAGAGAGGAGTTCGGTACTCCTAGTGTTGTAACAAATCCTCCTCGGTGGAGGTTCCCTCGGTGGGAGATAGTGGATTGGAAATCCTTCACGGTGGTGAAGGCGGGGATGTAGAGCTAGGGGCTCGAACCTCGAAACATATCTTGTTGTTAGCGTTTGATCTATTGTCTCTCTCTCTCTTTCATTTGTGCAAAGCTTCATTCATTCATTCATATCTTATTGCTTGCATTTGTGCCTTGCATATTTCATATTGTTATATCTTGTATATATTTGGTTGTTTGTGTGTGCCTCACTTGTACTTAACCACAAGAGCTTCATATAGCACCTCAACCCATATCTAGGGGAATCAAGAGGAGTTAGTTCAGAGCCCTTCACGGGGAATTCGGCTACACTTGTTGGTTGTATTAAGTGTGATTGCAATATTATTTTTAAGCTTCTGCATTTAGCGCACTTAGTTTCTAGATTAGCATTTACACCTATTCACCCCCCTCTAAGTGTTTTCACAACGTTGCATGTTAAGCTTATTCTCAGACATGGTAGAATATTTTCTGAAAATATTCATGGACAATTTCTTAATTTATGAAAACTCTTTTGACCAATGCTTGCATCATCTAGAGTTGGTTCTTAAACGATGCACGAAGAAAAACTTGACACTTAATTAAGAAAAGTATCATTTTATAGTCAAACAAGGAATTGTTCTATGGCATGAAATTTCAAGATATGGGATAGAGATTAATAAGGCAAAAGCGAAGTGATCGCCAAACTCACCAAGCCGAAAAGCATTAAAGATATCCGATCCTTTCTAGGGCATGCCAAATTTTATCGTAGGTTCATCAAAGAGTTTAGCAAGACTGCCAGACCATTGACGAATCTATTAGTAAAGAATGTGCCCTTCAATTTTGATGACAGATGTCTAAAAGCATGGATGAATTAAAACTAGAACTTATCTCCGCTCTAATCATCTCGGCACCTGATTGGACAAAACCATTTGAGATCATGTGTGACACCTCAGATTTTGCCATCATCGCTGTTCTAGGACAACACATTGATAATAGGCACATCATGATCTATTATGCAAGTAGGACTTTAAATGACGCACAATAAAATTACACTACAACTGAAAAAGAATTTTTTGCTATAGTATTCGCTTTGAAAAAATTTCGTCCATACCTACTCAGGTCCAAAACAATAGTGTTCACAGACCACTCCACGCTAAGGTATTTTATGATAAAGAAGGACGCTAAAGCAAGACCTATTAGATGGATCATTCTTTTACAAGAATTTGACCTCGAAATACAGGATAAGAAAGGCATGGAGAATGTAATGGCTGATCGTTTATCCCGAATCCCCAATGCACCAATTGAGACAACACTGATCAATGAGAATTTTTATGACGAACACATCCTAGCAATTTGTAAGGAGCCCTGATATGCAGATATTGTAAACTATCTCATTACCAGGCAAACACCTTCTGATTGGATGAGTCAGGATAGATATCATTTTTTTACCTAAGTGTGGTTCTTCTTCTAGGAAGAATCATATCTTTTCAAAAATTGTCCTGACCAAATCATCAGAAGATGTATACTTGAAGAAGAACATAGGAGTGTGTTGGCATTTTGCCATGAACTTATTTGTGGTGGGCACTTTGATCCACGCAAAGCCGCTGAAAAGTCTTGCAAAGTGGGTCTACTGGCCCACTTTGTTCAAAAACTCTTTCAACTCTACAAGTCATGTAAAAATTGCCAAATGACGGGTAGAATTTCAAAAAGAGATATGATGCCCCTAAACCCCATTCTGAAAGTGAAATTTTTTGATGTTTAGGACATCGACTTCATGGCCATTTTGAGTTCATTTGGCAACTAGTACATCTTGATTGTAGTGGACTACGTGTCTAAATGGGTCAAAGTTGGGCAAACAAAGACAAATGACAACAGAGTTGTTGTCAAATTTTTGAAAGAGAAAATAATTTCTCGCTTCGGTGCCCCCTGTGCGATAGTTAGTGATAACACGTCTCATTTTTGCAATAGGGCTTTCAAAGCCCTGATGCATAAATACTTGATAACTCACAGATTATGCACGACATATCATCTCCAGACAAACGGGAAGGTAGAAGTGACAAACAGACAAATAAAACTCATATTAGAGAAGATTGTAGGACAAAATAGAAAAGATTGGTCCGTCAAACTAATAGGTGCACTATGGGTTTACTGGACCGCTTTCAATACTATCCTCGGTATATCTTCATACTGAGTAATATTTAAAAAGCCTGCCATCTGCCTGTTAAATTAGAACACAGGGCTTTGTGGGCAATCAAATAACTAAATTTTAATTTAAACAAAGCTGATGAACTAAGGAAACTCCAAAGTTTTGGTTGGAGGAGATACGAAACGAAGCCTACGAAAATGCTAAAATCACAAAGAGTAGAACAAAATTCTTTCATGACCAATCTATTCACAGAAAGATTTTTGTCCTAGGATAAAAGTTCTGCTCTACAATTGTAGGCTTCATCTCTTCACAAAATAATTGAAAACTTATTGGTCAGGATCACAGAACCCGAGTTACAAGAGGAGAAGTCATGGGTTTCTTTGACCCATTTTATGAGCGACGAAAGTCTATCACAATCTTCCTATTGGCCGTTAACGAAATACAAATAAAAAAAGGATAAAAATAAAAAATAATAATGATAAAATAAAACAAATAAAAATTAGGATTTTTTTGTAAATAATCATAATTTTCTCTATAAAAAATAGAACACCCTAATCCTAGTTTAGAAAATATTTTCTAATTTAGGGTTAAAAAAGGAAGTACCCAAACCTTTCCCCTATTTAAATTCTTCTTTCCTCTCTCTTTCCGTTCCAAACTAAAAATCCCTAACCAGATGTGAGAGAGAATGAGCGCCACCACTCCAAAAAAAACCTCACCCTTAGAACCCTCAAGTTTGTCGCGCCCGACCCTTCCTGGTCGCATTTTTGCGGACCTTCTGAAAAATCTCCAGCGCTGCCAGGGTTTGTCTTCATCGATTTCTTGCGTAGATCCCAGATCTACCATTGAGTTTCTGAAGTTGTAGTCTGGATTGCAAGAAGCAGTCTGTGCTTGGAGTTTCCCCTCACAGTTTTCGGGGAGGTTTGCAACTCCTATTTTCCCTAGGTTATTTGACTAAACTCTGTCCATGGCACCATCTATTTTTTCTAAGAAAGATTTTTCATTGCATTTTCAATGATGTAAATGGGTATGGACAAGTATTCTTGGATAGGATTAGGGAAAGAAATTGGTACGAGCTTGTTTATAATAATACCAATATTGATGCTTTTTATTGCCCTGAACTTGTGAAGAAATTTTACTTGGACATAGATACCACCACCTTAAATCTAGAGCATAACCAATTTCTTATACACTTGGATAACGGGGACCTCTTGGTCACACATGCCACTATAGAGGAAGTCACACAAATCCTGTCTCTCCTTAGCACGCTGCACCACTTCCTTTGATTGACTACATACCTTTGATGGGTGCGTGGTGCACAGAGTTGGATCATGGTCTCAAGGCGAGTACAACGTTCTGAAACATTCGTTGCATGGGACGATGGATCCAACGTAATATCTTAGGCCTTGACCACACTACGTTGTTCAACAAACCTGTACTTCAGATTATCCATAGTCTCATGATTAGCCAACATACGATCTTTTTGAACACAGTCATTTTACAACCGCTCATAGCAAATTCCCAATGCACTAGGGGTGCAAAATATTCTCTACCAATTCTTGTGTCCTGTCTGTGCAGAAACTTTCTGCCGGACAAGAAATTTTCCAGGTATGATCGAGTATTTGTATCCTCTGAAAGAATAACTAGTGCATATAATAGCTATTTACATCTATTTGGACTCCTACTGTCCTGAGGATGTTCCTGCTGAGAGCTCCTCAGAGGAATAGATGGAGGAGGAGGACGAACCTAATTTTTGGCGACAACCACCATCCACAAAGACTCACGCCTTCATGTCCTCTATATAGAAAGGCATGAAGAAAATCTTAGGGGTCAGATTCGACTAAGGAGAAAAATGGAAGAACAGACTGCATGACTGGATCAGATAGAGGAGGGTTTGCAGCGTTCAGATCGATCGTTCTGAGCACTTTGGCCGAACCGAGTCGTCGGAGGAGGTGACACATTATTTTTATCCATTTAATGCATTTTGGCATTTCATGTCATATATATTGAGGACAATGCATGAGATAGGCATGGGGAGGGTACTAATATAGGATTTATTTTTCTTTATTTCTTTTTCATTTTTAGTTTTTTATTTTTTAGGATATTTTCTAGTATTTTCTCTTTTTAGGTTATTTTCTAGATTTTCTTCCTTTTTCACTTCATTAGAGGATAATTTTTTTTAGATTTTTTCTTTTATATAGGATTCTTTTTCTTATCTTTTTACAATTTTTTTTGAAATAAGGGTAAAAGTTTTGATCTATTTTTAAGAAAATTAAGTTGATCTTCAGAATTTGAAAAATCAAAAATAATGACTTCTTAAACATAGTAAAAAAAATGAATCTTTTTTAAAATTATAGGATAAGAAAGAAAGATTGAAAAAATAATTTGATCTTGCATTTTTATCATAGAAAATATGCACTCCACACTTACACATTTTTGGGATGAAAACAAAGACTTGAAAATATCATAAAAAAATATATGTGTATATACAAAAAAAATAACCACTGATTAAAGATTAGTAACTATGCCTTAGGAAGCATGATTATCACGCCTAACAGTGGTTAAAAAACAAATAAAATTTCTTAAAGTTTTGTGACATTATTTACTTGAGTCCTTAAACTCGAGGGATATTTTCTCATCTGGTGCCCTAAAGCCATCTGGTGTAGGAGTCACCGACTAAAGGCTCACTACCTGGGTAAACTAGAAAGTTTAAGAAAACTAAGAAAATAAGGATATATAATATATATATATATATATATATATATATATATATATATATATATATATATATATATGGCTTGACGGTTGAGTTGAAATCGCAAAAATCTACACTATCAAGTGCATATTATCTAGGTTTATATGAAAGATCAATTATTCAATCCAATTTAAAATTTTTACCTTAATTGATGACACGATCTTACATCTAGACTAAGTTTAAGGACGAATAATTTTTGGTGAACTTTTGATCTTAGATCACTTAATTTTTGCAAAAAAATTTCGAAAACTTTTCTCTCTTTCAAAATGTGTTTTAAAAAATACTAACATTTATTTTCTTTCTTTTTAGATTTTGTGAGTGTAATCCGCTAAAAACTCTGATGAGACAAAACTCTTCCTCTTGAGAAAAACCTAAAGGTTTAATGACTTGCTGCACACGCTCAGTGCAGTCGTGTCACCTCCGAAAGTGGTGTCATACTCCATGTTTAGTTTTCTTTTTCTTACTTTGCTCAGGGACGAGCAAAAGATAAGTATGGAGGTGTGATCGGTTCACGATTCTGCATATTTTTCTGCATTTTTCTACCTATTTTATTAATAAAACTCCGCTACTAAACGTTTCTTGTCTCATGTGTATAGGGATACTTAAGGAAGAAGCCAAAATTGAAATTATGGGCTAATTACTTGCTATTTTAGAGATAATTTTGTGGATTTCTTGAAGCCCAAGCAAAACCCCAATTTCAATACCACTTGAAGCCCAAATTAAAGAGCCTAATCTGCTTTGTATTTAGAGATAATTCCAGAAATAAATAAATACTCAGAAGCTTCCTCAGTTGGGAAAGTGCATGGCCCCAAGTTCAAGATCAGGGGCCAGGACTTGCCGCGTTTGCGCGATAATAGCCATGCAACCGTAGCTTGATCATGGATCTTGATCCTGATCTTGGACACTTGACTTCGTTTCTTGCACCCGAAGCCTCCAAGCCCTATAAAAGGAGGACCAGAGCCACATAAGAGAGGAGTTGAAGAGCAAAAAATTTCTCTACGCCTTTTTTTAGTATTTTCTCTTGTATTTTGCTTTTCTTTTCTCTAACTTAGATTTGATCCAGAAAAAGAGAGAGTGATTTTGTAATTGAACGAGTGGTAATTCAATACAAGGAGTCTCTTTTCTCTTCTTTACTCTTTTCTTGCAATGTTCTTCACTTACTTCGAGTTATAGTTTTCATGCAACTTATTTCTTCTAGTGTAATTCCACTTACATGTTTTTATTTGCCTATTCTTCTTCTATGTCTAACTAACTTCCTAACCATGGCTAACTAATCACTAACACTATTAACTACTAACACTTGGATGAATAACTCAAATGATTCAATAGATGCATCTCTTGTAACCTTGCATTCTTGCAAGTGTTTTTGATTTTTCAATTAAAATGAGTGCTAACTTCTCTTGCTAAGTTATGTTGATTCCCCCCAAATGATTCATGTATGCCTTGTTTTAGTGCTTTGTCATTTGGCAAGTGCCTTGATGGAACATGAAGATGGGTTCTCACTTTGATTAATGCTAACAATCTTATGCTCAAGCTTCTTATTTCATGCAAGCTAACCAATAACCCTGATGATTTAATGAACTTGCTAATATTACTATGCATGAGTTCTTTTATGAATCACCAATCTTATGTTTTATTCTTGGGTACCAATCAAAAACCAATGATAGATCGAGGAAAGCTAGAGAAGATCACTCCATCCATTGAGCTATTTTAGTCTTGAAGAACCAAGTTGTACCCTTTGCCAATGAATTCAAATATGAGGCACAATTCATCTCAAGGATTAGCATGTTAATAGTGCATAGTTGATTAGTTAGACATGACTCTTCTCCTATATTCAAAACTTCTCATTTAAAAGCAAACTTCACATTTCAACTTTTTCTTTTTACTTTACTTCTTAAATTCTCTAATAAACTTGTTTTATTTCGTTTTTCTTTCTACTTCATACTACTTTTCCATTTCAATTTCTCAAAACCGTTTTCTTTTTCTAGTTTTTTTTTAAACCATGTGTTCACCGCTTTCTACTTTCACACCTCACATTTTCCACAACCAAGCACTTTTATTTTGTTTTCACTTCCATTAACAACCACTTTCACCAATATTATCTCTTTTGCTTTTATTCATTTTTTGAAATGAAAAAGAAGCTTTTAAAATGAATAACGAAACCAAACATGCCGCTTCTATCGCTTTCCCTCCTTGTAGATACGACCCGTATAGTTGCTTAGGAACTACGGTAGATTCGAGATAACATTAGCACTTTTTCAGCAAATAATCACATTTGAACTTACACGTTTTTTGTGCAACATTTTCCCGCGAACACGGATCAACAGGTTCTAGCAGGGGTTAAAGTTGGATATTCAAATGCTTTTGATATCCCAGCAATTGAAAACATATACCCAGGTCCTCAGTATAGATCTAGAATCTGAACAAGTATTGCAAAAAAGGAACCGTAATTAGATGCAGAACAAGGCCGTGAAGCGACCTTTTCATCAGATGGGCAGAGGAGGCCCAGTCAGACCTATGGGTGAGACGATGGCCAATTTACCAATCCAACCTACTCTCCTTTAGATAGTTTGACCGACTTCTCTTCAGTTCGTATGTAACTATTGCCTGAAGCCCGGACACACTCTTCAGAATTGTCGAATGGCGAATGGCTATGTCTGGCTTGTGGTTGCAGTAACCACTCGGTGAGAGATTGTCGGCACAAAAGAACATGGAATGCAACACCCACTCTACCAACACTCCTGGCATAACCCTTCAGAAATAATCCAAGACCGGTAAGTAGAGGAGCCCCACTTCCTTCCCAGCATCAAGCGTTCAACCAAGCTCAAAAAGGATAAAAAGCTATATTAGGCGGAAAGGTTCAAGCCTACAATTTAACTATAGAGGAGGCTGAAGCTTAAGAAAAAGTAGTGGCAGGTAAGATATTGGTCAATGCTAACCCCGTTCTAGCACTCTTTGATTCTGGTGCATCCTATTGTTTCAAATTAGATAGCTTTACTTCTTTGCATTTTATACCTTTTGCGTGTATAGATGGCCAATGGGAGATTATTACAGGGAATGGGGTAGTCATAACTAATAAAATCCGTAAAGATTGCACTGTAGAGTTATGTAATTGAAAGTTAGCAGTAGACATGATTTTCTGGACACTAGAGGGTATAATGTGATCCTAAGTATGACTTGCCTAAGAAGATACCACGCAATTATCAACTATTGAAACAAGAAAGTAAATTTTAGAATGTCGCACCAAGCAAAATTTTAGTTTATCGGAGAACGCAAGTCCGCCAGGAAGATGAATCAGTTAGACTGTACCCCTGGATAAGTCAAGAAGAAAGGAATGCCAGTATGGAATGAATTCTCGGATGTATTCGAAGAGATATTAGGACTCACCTAACAGAGCAGTAAAATTTTCTATCGATAATATTCCAGGAACGACCCCTATATCTAAAGCACCATACCGAATGGCACCTACGAGTTGGAGATATTAAAGAAATAACTGATATTCAGATAAAAGTTTGATTAGACCAAGTACTTCACCTTAGGGAGCTCCGGTATTATTATCTAATAAGAAAGATGGTGGTAAGAGATTATGTATCGACTAAAGGAACTGAACAAGGTCACTATTAAGAATAATTATCCAATGCCCAGAATTGATGACTCTTTGATCAACTTCATGAAGCCCAAGTATTTTCAAAGTTAGATCTGTATTCAGGGTACCATAAGTTGAAGGTGAAGAATATAGATATCCAAAAGACAGCATTCAGAACCTGCTATGGTCATTATGAATTCCTGATCATGCCCTTCAGTAACTAACGCCCCAGCAGTCTTTATGGTTTGATGAACTGCGTCTTCTCACCATATCTGGATAAATGTATCATGGTCTTCATTGACGATATTTAGTCTACTCCAAGAGTGAGACAACATGCAGAACATTTAAGAATCGTACTACAGACTCTTCGACAGGAGCAGCTTCATGCCAAGTAGAGCGAGTGTGACTTTTAGCTAGAAACTATAGCATTCTTGAGCCATGTAATTTCGAAAGAAGGAATATCGTAGACCCCAGTAAGATTCAAGCAGTAAAAGACTGGCCAGTTTCAAAGTCAGCATAAAAAATCAAGAGCTTCATTGGACTTGCCGGATATTATAGAAGATTCGTGCGGGTTTTCTCTAAGATTGCGACACCGATAATAAAGCTTACCAGAAAAGGGAGAAGTATGTATGAACTGAAGAATATGCCTCAGCATTGAACAGCTAAAGAATAGATGAATCACAGAACTGATCCTGAAGACAACCTCAGGGATAGGAGGGATGGTTATATACAGTAATACATCGAGGAAAGGCTTAGGATGTGTGCAGCACGGACACGTTACAGCATATACATCCCGACAGCTAAGGACACATAAGAGAAACAATCCAACACATGACTTAGAACTAGCAACAATAATTTTTTTGTTGAAGATATGAAGGCACTATCTACTAGCAGACATGGTGTTGATCTTCATCGATCACAAAAGTCTGAAGTATATTCCCCCAGAAAGAACTGAACATGAGGCAGAGACGGTGCCTCGACCTAACAATAGGTTATGATATGGACTTACAGTACCATCCTAACAAGATTAATGTAGTGCCTGATGCCCTATGTAGAAAACCTGAAGACAATATGTTAACACAACTCACTCAGGAGAAGAAATTACCCAGGGAGATAATACAATTAGACTTGATGGTGGTACGAAGAACCGATGAGTCAAGACAGTTAATGATATTTCAGATCCAGCCGACACTAATAGAAGAAATCATGGAAGCACAGAAAGGAGATCCCAAATTACAGAAATTCAGAGAACAAGTGAAAGCTAGACTGAGGTCAGATGTCCAATATTCACACAGATGGTGCATAAATTTGATAACAGAATTTGTGTACCACAGGGAAAGTTCGCCAGAAAGTCTTGGCAGAAGCACACAGCTCGACTTATCTATACACCTGGGGGAACTAAAATGTACCGAGATTTAAAACAACACTTCTGGTGAAATGCAATGACGAGGGAGATCGCGCAAAATGTGGCAAAATGTTTAGTTTGTCAGTAAATAAAGACAGAACACCAGAGATCAGCCAGACTTCTTCAACCTTTACCAATACCAGAATGAAAATGAGAATGTGTCACTATGAATTTTGTCACAGCTTTACCCTGCAGTCCAAAGATAATTATAAATTGTCTCTCCAAGTGAGCTCACTTCATACCATTTGGAGTGGGACAGTCTACCGAAGATCTAGCAGATAAGTACATGGGAGAGATAGTTCGACTGCATGGAGTTTCAATTAGTTTAGTGTTGGACATAGACACGAGATTCAGATCGCATTTCTGGGAGAGCTTCCAGGAAAGTTTGTGAACTTATCTTAAATTCAGCACTTCTTTTCACCTAGAGGCAGACGGACAGTCTGAACGAACAAAACAGATCCTCGAAGACATGTTGAGAGCCTGCATGATTGAATTTAAGGGATTGTGGGAAGATCATCTACATCTAGTAGAATTTTCTTATAATAACAGCTACCAGAACAGTATAAAGATGGTGCCATTCGAGTCTTTATATGGTAAAAAGTGTACATCACCGTTATGTTGGGATGAATTCGGTGAAAGAAGACATCTGGAACCAAAAATTATAGTTTAGACAATAGAAAAGATCAAAGTCATCCGAGAACACCTCCGACAGCACAAAGCAGGCAGAAAAGTTGGCCAGATACTAGCAGAAGGCTGTTAGAGTTCAGAACCGGTGAGCACGTATTCTTGAAGATATCTCTGACTAAGGGAATAATCAAATTCGATGTTCGCAAAAAGCTGAGTCTGAGATTTATCAACCTGTTCGAAATTCTGGAACGAGTGGGAGAAGTAGCTTATAGATTGGCATTGTCGCCATCACTAGAAGGAGTGCACAATGTATTTTACGTGTCTCAACTCAGAAGATATGTCAGGGATGAGAGTCACATTGTATCACTCAGAGTTAGAACTACAGCTAGACTTGTCATATACTGAGCAGCCGATGACCATATTGGACAAAAGTGTCAAGACTCTGAAGTAGCTATTCCATTGGTTTTGATATCTTGGAACAGGCATGCCCCTGTGGAAACTACTTGGGAGTGGGAAGATGTTAATCCACGAGCATTATCCCCAGCTATTCATATCATAAGTTGGTAAAATTCCTCATCCTTACATTTTCTGTGTTCATCACATCCTTATTGAAATTTCAAGAAAGGAATTTTTACAAGGTGGGTAGATTGTAACACCGCGTCTCCGAAATACGTACTTAGATACGTGTTCCGATTTTTCGTCCATATTATTTTATTTTTCGTGTATTTTCTCCGAGTCTGAAACTTGTCCCGAGAATTTTCCCCTTCTTTTTTCCTTTTCCTTTTCTTTTTCTTCCTTTTTTCCTTTTTCTTTTCTTTCCTTTTTCATTCTCTTTTCTTTTTTCCTTTTCCTTTTTTACTTTTCTTTTCACTTCTTTTTCTTTTTTCCTTCAATCCTTCCACCACCTACAATCTTCTCCCACTTTTACTCTCTTCTTCTTCTTTCTTCCTTCATCTTCTCCTCTCTTCTTATTTTTCTCTCTCCTCCCCTCCCAAAACTGGCCTCCATCACCCTCTCTCTCTCTCAAATTCTCTCCTCCCTCTCTTCCCCCAAAACACCACCCCCACCTCCCCTAGAGCTGACATGCCTTCTCTGGCCATCCACGCAGCCGGCTGAACATCCCTCACTAGCGCCACCTCCACCACCAAGACAACCACCTCCCCCGCCACTCCTCCTCCTCCTCCAATTTCTCTATCTCCTTCCTCAATTCTTCCTTCACCACTACCATCAACCATCTGAAATCACCTAGGGGGGTGAATAGGTGATAATGCTAATCAATACACAAATTAAAAATGTTATGATGCAACGATCACCCGAAACAAGACTAGAAGCCGAATACCCCGTGAAGGGCTCTGAACTCCTTCCTCGTGATTCCTCTAGATAAGAGTTTGAGGTGCGTAATGCAATCTTATTGTGTGAGTATTGATTGACAATATAGCAATGATTATGAAGCAAGTAAATGTAGCAATGAATATAGAGCAAGTAAATGAAGCAATGAATATAAAGCAAGTAAACCAATCGCAAACACAGAGATTTATTCCGAGGTTCGAGCACCCAGCTCTACGTCCCCGCCTTCACCCAGAAGGATTTCCAACCACTATAACTTTCACAAAGAGTTACAACCACACCGGAATACCCAACTCCTCAATCACACTCCTCTATTCCAGAGGTAGTGGAGCCACAAATACAAGAATCTCTTGGTGATCAAAAGACCACAAACCCTCTTTTGAAAGCCTTTTTTCCTTACAAAATCCCTATAGAACAATGTGTAGGATTGAAGCTCAAGTTTTGTAAGTGAAAAAGAAAATGAAATTGAAGAGAGTTTTGAACCAAAAACTTTAGTAAAGAGAGAGAATTTTGAGCACAAAAACAGAGAACAAAAACTTCTTTTGAAAGCTTTAAACTTGAATTCTTTTGCAAAATGATTATTGTAAATACCTCACCCCTAATCATCCCTATTTATAGGATAAGGGTAGGGATTAAAGAGTAAACTAATATAATAAGTAATTAGGAAATGTTTGACCCAAAAGCCAGCCCCTAAACTCGCTTAGAGACAAAACACACGTTTTAAAACGTGTTAAAACAACTAGCCGTTAAGGCTGAAATCAAGCCACGGTCGACCGGCCGGTCGACCGGGTTTTCAAAAAAAATTTAGCCGTTGCCAGCCCACGGTCGACTGCCTGGTCGACCGAAACAAACAGAGAGTAGAGGACTTTCAGTCGGCCGAAGGTCGGTCGACCGAAATGGGGTCCGATCGACCGCCCGGTCGACCGGGAGACATGCACACATGCACGCACCCAAACAGTCAGAAGCCCGGTCGACCGGTCGGTCGACCGTTCTGACCTGAAACAGAGCCGGTCGACCGCCCAGTTGACCGCAGCAGGCCAAAAATTAGTCTTTTGAAAAAAGGTTTTGAAAATCTTGATAGTTTTCAAAATAGTTTTGATCAAGATTAGGTATAATATACAAAATGAAGTTTGTAAGTAATAAAAATATTTAAAACTATTTTGTATATTGAAGAAATTTCTTTTAGACAAATCATGTGCACAAAAATATGTGTGTAGAGAAATTTGAGCTTCAAACCTATTCACTATTCTTTAACAAACTATAAGAATATAAAAACTACAAAATGAAGTCTCTGAGCCACAATGAAGTCTCTGAGCCATGTTATACCAAGGTAGAGCCTTCTCTTCTATGAACACTTCCTCTTGTGCCATTTGCCTTATAAGCATCATAAACCTTGCAAACCTTGCAATAGCTAAGAAAGACCATCATGAATGGTACTAACCTGAAACTCATCTTAAACAACTTATTAGTACCATATAGTTTCTATGTGTTTTGTTATCATCAAAACTTAAACAAATGTTGCAAACCTTGCAATAGCTAAGAAAGGCCATCATGAATGGTACTAACCTGAAACTCATCTTAAATAACTTATTAGTACCATATAACTTCTATGTGTTTTGTTATCATCAAAACTTAAACAAATGGAGAGTGTAACCTTTCGGGCCAACAATCTCCCCCTTTTTGATGATGACAAAACATATAGGCTATATAACAAGATATAAAAGAGAGGTAATACTCCCCCTCAAATAATGCACTATTTAAACAAGTATAAAATAAGTTTTCATGAGATAACAATAAAACACAAAACATCAATAAAACACTAAATCATAACACATATCATAACACATATTTTCCCCCCTTTTTGTCATACATCAAAAAGGGATAAATTAGCAACAAAACCTTCTTATTCAATAACACAAACATTAAGTTCACCACATATAAAAGAAAATCTATTAAAGTCAAGAGGTTTAGTGAAAATATCGGCAAGTTGTAAATCAGAAGAAACATAATCAATCTCAATATCACTTTTCTCAAAATGATCTCTAAGAAAGTGATATCTAATCTCAATGTGCTTGGTCTTACTATGTTGATTTGCATTCTTAGTCATATGAATAGTACTAGTATTATCAAAAAATATTTTTATATGGTCATAATGCAAATCATAATCAAGGAGAGTATGTTTCATCCAAAGAACTTGTGCACAACAAGCCCCCGCCGCAACATACTCCGCCTCAGCGGTTGAGAGGGCTACCGAATTTTATTTCTTAGAGGACCATGAAACAAGACAATGACCAAGAAATTGACATGTTCTACTAGTACTCTTTTATCCACTCTACAACTCGCATAGTCGGCATCTGAAAAACTCGTCATTGAAAAATCTCCAGTTTTCGGATACCAAAGACCCATTCCAATAGTGCCCTTAATATAACGAATGATGCGTTTTAACACAATTAAATGAGATTCTTTAGGACACGATTGGAATCTAGCACAAAGACACACACTAAACATGATATCCGGCCTACTAGCCGTTAAATACAACAAGCTACCAATCATGCTTCTATATAACTTAATATCAACACACTTACCTTGGTCATCCTTATCAAGCTTGGTGGTAGTTGCCATGGGTGTGTTGCAAATTTTTGAACCTTCAAGTCTAAATTTCTTGATGAGTTCCTTGGAGTACTTGGCTTGACATATGAAAATCCCATCATGCATTTGAAAATAATTTAATGCACCCATTAATGACATCTCAAATTCACGTTGCATACACTGTTCAAACTCCTTGCAAAGAAACTCATTAGTAGAACCAAAAATTATATCAATATATATTTGCACTATAAGAATGTCACTATCAACATGCTTAGTAAATAATGTTGTGTCTACTTTGCCTTTAACAAAATCATTTGAAAGAAGAAAACTAGAAAGCCTTTCATACCAAGCTCTTGGAGCTTGTTTTAAACCATACAAAGCTTTATCTAACTTGAAAACAAAATTAGGATGTACATGATCTACAAAACCAGGAGGTTGTTCAACATAAAGTTCTTCATTGATAAATCATTTAAGAATGCACTTTTTACATCCATTTGAAAAAGTTTAAAATTTTTAAAAGATGCATAAGCTAGTGTAATCCGTATGGCTTCAAGCCGTGCTACGGGTACAAAGGTCTCCTCAAAGTCGATTCCTTCAACTTGAGTGTAACCTTGGGCCACTAACCTAGCCTTATTCCTAATAACATTTCCTGACTCATCCATCTTGTTCCTAAAAATCTACTTAGTACCAATTATTGGTCTATCGTGGGGTCTAGGAATAAGGTGCCAAACTTGGTTGCGCTCAAATTGATGAGCTCTTCTTGCATAGCTAGCAACCAATATGAGTGACCCTCGGCTTCTAGGATGTTTTTGGGTTCAAAATGAGAAATGAATGCAAAATTACCACATAATTCATGGAGTTTGGAGCGAGTTGTTACCCCCGTTGATACATCACCTATGATGAGATTTTTGGGATGATTTGTAGCGTATCTCTAATCTTTAGGAAGTGGTTGAGAGTTTTCCACTTCATCCTTTTGAACTTCACCAATGGGTTCTTGCTTTTCTTCTTGAATGGGTGAGTCCTTCAAGGATATTTTCTCCATGTCCTCACCTAATGAGTCAATCTCTACAACATTCTCAACAATAGTATTAGATTCTTAAAATTTAACATGCATGGATTCTTCAATAGTATGAGTAGATTTATTGAATATTCTATAAGCTTTGCTAGTACTAGAATATCCAACAAATATTGCTTCATAAGCCTTAGCATCAAATTTACCCAAATTATCTTTAGTGTTCAAAACAAAACACTTGCATCCAAAAACTTTAAAGTATGAAACATTTAGTTTTCTTAAATGATAAATTTCAAAAGAGGTTTTGAAAGTATTTTTACACAAATAAATACGGTTTGATATGTAGCATGCGGTGTTTACGGCCTCGGCCAATAAATATTGAGGGAGCCCATATTCACTTATCATAGTCCTAGCCATTTCTTGAAGAGTTCTATTTTTCTTTCAACTACTCCATTTTGTTGTAGAGTTCTAGGACATGACATTTCATGCTTAATTCCTTTTTCATCACAATAAGTCATGAAGAGTTGGTTAACAAACTCACCACCTTTATCACTTCTTATTTTTAAAATCGAAAATCCTTTTTCTTTTTCAACCCTTTTTCGAAAAATCTTAAAATGCGAAAACGTTTGATCTTTGTGTTCCAAAAAGAAAACCCAAGTGAATCGAGAAAAATCATCAACTAAAACAAAAACATATCTACTTCCATTTAAGCTTTTAGTTTTAGTTGGTCCAAAAAGATCCATGTGAATCAATTCTAATGGCCTAGTTGACATGATATCCTTGATTGGTTTGAAAGAAGACTTAGTTTGTTTTCCAAGTTGGCACGCACCACAAATACAGTCTTTTTCAAACTTCAAGTAAGGAATACCCTTCACCAATTCCTTGGAATTAATTCTAGCAAGATGATCAAAAGATGCATGTCCTAATCTTCTATGCCAAAGCCATGAAATCTCATCAAAAGCATTCAAGCATTTAGTAGAATAATCCAAATTAAGCATGTCAGTAATATAGACATTATTTTCACAAAATCCAGTGATAATATAATCATTGGTTTTACAATCAAAAATTTTACAAGAAGATTCATCAAATACAACTTTAAGACCACGATCACAAAGTTGACTTATACTAAGCAAGTTATGTTTAAGTCCATCAATAAGAACAACATTTTCTATTAAAGGAGATGCACCAATCTTAATGTTACCTATACCAATGATTATGCCCTGGAGTCATCTCCGAAGGTGACGGTGCCTCCTTCATCGTATCTTGATAGGGTTGTGAAGTTGTTGATATCCCATGTCATATGCCTTGAACAACCACTATTAAGGTACCACCGCTTCTTACGTCTTGGAGCCTTGGTGTGTACCTACATCAAATAATTTAGGACTTGATTTTGGTACCCATATTTTCTTGGGTCCTAAAGAGTTAGTGTCACGAACCCACACAAGATTATTTGTCTTATTTATATGATCATAGCAAAATTTAGCTAAATGGCCATTCCGATGACAATAAGTGCATCTATAAATTCTTCCATATTTAAAAGCATAATGAGTGTGTGACTTATGAACATGTGGATTGTGAGCATGAGTAGTTTTAACATGAGTGTCATGTGAAGTGTTGGCATGATGAGCATGAGAATTTTTAGCATGAGTTGTTTTATCATTTTTAGCATGTGAAGTGTGCAAATGCTTCTTTGAAAATATTTCCTCTAATTTATTAGTATTAAAAGCACATTCTTTTAAACATTTCCAAAATCATTGATTTTAGTTTTTAATAAGGATAATTCATTTTCATCAATTTTTAGAAATTTAGCTTTACAAGCAACTTTATAGGCATCAAACTCTCTTTTTGTTGAAATAAGATTGGAAGTAAGTTCATCCTTTTCTTTTAAAGAAATAGCAAGTTGATTTTTAAGCATCTCAATTTCTTTTTCAATTTAGAACATTCTACCTTTTTATCATCAAAACTTTCAGAAAGTTCAACAAAAGCATGTTCTAACATTTCTCTACTTATTTCATTTTCATCATCAAGAGGTTGAGTGGTTACCTTGAGTGTGTTTGCCATGGAACACATATTTGCCGTGTCGACCTCATCTTCGGATTCATTTTCCGAATCCCAAGTAGCTTTGTATACCTTCTTTTCAACCGGCCTCTTTTGCTTCAAGGAGGAGATCATCTTTTTCTTGAAGTCGGGGCAATAGGCCATGATGTGTCCGAGTTTCCGACAGTTGTAGCATATGATCCTTTTCTCCTCCTTCCTTCCCATTGTCTTCTAAAGTTGAGCTTATTCTTGCGGTATATTCTCTTTACATTTCTTACGAAGAGAGATAGCCCTTCATCATCTTCTTCATCATCGTATTTGGAGGAGGAAGACTTGAAAGCTATTGACTTTTTCTTTTGAGGTACCACATCTTCTCTAGCCTTCTTCTCCATCTCATGAGTCTTAAGGTTTCCGATAAGACTTATGAGCTCCATCTCGTCTTTGTCATTCAACTCCTTCAAGGTGGTAGCTTTGATTTCCCATGACGAAGGAAGAGCACGAATCACCTTGCGCACCTTTTGGTCGTTACTTATTTCATCACCTAGAGAAGAAAGAGCATTGGTAATCTTAGTAAACTTTGTAATCATATTATCAATAGACTCATCTTCTAGCATTTTAAAACTTTCATATTGGGAATGCAAGAGATCTATTTTGGCTCTCTTGACTTGTGATGTCCCCTCATGAGTGACCAGTAAGTGTTGCCAAATCTCATAGGCGGATTTGCAATGGATAACCCGTGTTAGATTATCCTCATTCAAAGCAGTGAGAAGGGAAATTTGAGCCTTAGAGTTAGCCTCATATTCCTTGTAGGTAAATTCGGACCAAGTGTTCTCCTCACTTTCGGGTCTACCATAAGGCTTGGTCAAGGACTTAGCAACTAGACTACCTAGAGATTGTAGAAAAATAGTCATCCTAACTTTCCATATGGGAAAGTTGAGTCCATCAAATTTGGGAGGGGTCTTAATGTTGTCGGCCATTTTTACTAGTGAATGAATGAAAGTATGCAAAAAGTGATTAGCAAAATTTAGGATCTCTCTAAGGATGTGAAGCCAAAAACTAGAGTACTAGTTCTGATACCAATTGAAATCACCTAGAGGGGGGGTGAATAGGTGATAATGCTAATCAATGCACAAATTAAAAATGTTATGATGCAACGATCACCCGAAACAAGACTAGAAGACGAATACCCCGTGAAGGGTTCTGAACTCCTTCCTCGTGATTCCTCTAGATAAGAGTTTGAAGTGCGTAATGCAATCTTGTTGTGTGAGTATTGATCGACAATATAGCAATGATTATGAAGCAAGTAAATGTAGCAATGAATATAGAGTAAGTAAATGAAGTAATGAATATAAAGCAATTAAACCAATCGCAAACACAGAGATTTGTTCCGAGGTTCGAGCACCCAGCTCTACGTCCCCGCCTTCACCCAGAAGAATTTCCAACCACTATAACTTTTACAAAGAGTTATAACCACACCGGAGTACCCAACTCCTCAATCACACTCCTCTAGTCCAGAGGTAGTGGAGGGACAAATACAAGAATCTCTTGATGATCAAAAGACCACAAACCCTCTTTTGAAAACCTTTTTCCCTTACAAAATCCCTATAGAACAATGTGTAGGATTGAAGCTCAAGTTTTGTAAGTGAAAAAAGAAAATGAAATTGAAGAGAGTTTTGAACCAAAAACTTCAGTAAAGAGAGAGAATTTTGAGCACAAAAACAGAGAACAAAAACTTCTTTTGAAAGCTTTAAACTTGAATTCTTTTGCAAAATGATTGTTGTAAATACCTCACCCCTAATCATCCCTATTTATAGGATAAGGGTAGGGATTAAAGAGTAAACTAATATAATAAGTAATTAGGAAATGTTTGACCCAAAAGCCAGCCCCTAAACTCGTTTAGAGACAAAACACACGTTTTAAAACGTGTTAAAACAACTAGCCGTTAAGGCTGAAATCAAGCCACGGTCGACCGGCCGGTTGACTGGGTTTTCAAAAAAATTTAGCCGTTGCCAGCCCACGGTCGACCGCCCGGTCGACCGAAACAAACAGAGAGTAGAGGACTTTCAGTCGGCCGAAGGTCGGTCGACCGAAATGGGGTCCGGTCGACCGCCCGGTCGACCGGGAGACGTGCACACATGCACGCACCCAAACGGTCAGAAGCCCGGTCGACCGGTCGGTCGACCGTTCTGACCTGAAACAGAGCCGGTCGACCGCCCGGTCGACCGCAGCAGGCCAAAAATTAGTCTTTTGAAAAAAGGTTTTGAAAATCTTGATAGTTTTCAAAATAGTTTTGATCAAGACTAGGTATAATATACAAAATGGAGTTTGTAAGTAATAAAATATATTTAAAACTATTTTGTATATTGGAGAAATTTCTTTTAGACAAATCATATGCACAAAAACTTGTGTGTAGGGAAATTTGAGCTTCAAACCTATTCACTATTCTTTAACAAACTATAAGAATATAAAAACTACAAAATGAAGTCTCTGAGCCACAATGAAGTCTCTGAGCCATGCTATACCAAGGTAGAGCCTTCTCTTCTATGAACACTTTCTCTGGTGCCATTTGCCTTATAAGCATCATAAACCTTGCAAACCTTGCAATAGCTAAGAAAGGCCATCATGAATGGTACTTACCTGAAACTTATCTTAAACAACTTATTAGTATCATATAGCTTCTATGTGTTTTGTTATCATCAAAACTTAAACAATTGGAGAGTGTAACCTTTCGGGCCAACACCATTATCTTCACAATCAAAACCATCACCTCTATCAAAATCACCACCAAACCACCACCATTTCCACCTCCAAGCCGCCACCAACACCATCAACTGCACCTCCATCTCCAATCACGACCACACCACTAACCACCATCTCCTCCTCCTAAATCACCACCACCATAAAATCATCCCCACCACCATCATAACCAACAAACACTACCTCTATCACCACCTTTCCTCCCCCTACTTGGTCGGCCCCTTTCCTAGCCGCGCCACCCTCCAGCCACCTAGGTTGTGCCCCCTCTCCCCTCTTTCCTTTCTCTCTCCTCTCACTCCTCTTCTCTCTAACGTACTTGTGCATTTAACTCCTTTAGAGTTCCCGGATTGTTCGTCGTGTTCTAATTCTAGGCAAGTGCTCTTCCTCATTTCGGTGAGTGTTTTTCCTTGCCCCGGCGAGTGTATATTGTATTTATGTGATTGTTGTAATTGTATTAGGCTTGTAATTATATCGTGTGATGAATGTTTGTAACAACTAGTTGATCTCTTATATATGTGTGCACTGCTTTGTAACTTTGGATTATTATTGGTTTGACTGACCCTTCGTGGTCATCAGCCTTCGAACTATTCTTCGGCCTTCAGGCTTAACCTTCGGGTTCTCACTAGCTCCCTCGGGAGGCAATCTTAGCGCGCTCAGCACTTTACCACTAATTCACTCGAGCATAGCTTCACCTCATGCGTTAAAAACGCATTTATATGCCCGCTTCACCGCGAGCTTGGCTTCGCCACATGCGCTAGCTAAAGCGTTCATACGTTGGATTCGCCGTGAGCGTTAGCAGAGTGTTCATATGCTTACTTCGCCGCGAAAGTTAGCCTCGCCGAGCACCTTAGCGTCTAGAGCTGCATGCTAACTCCGCCAGGAGTCAAGCTCTGTTGTGTGCTGGGCGTGATGCCGACACAACCTATCTTTGCTCCAGCTTGACCAGACCCGCCTGAATAATTAATAGTTTAAACTATTACCCTTGTTATCATGGTGGTGAAGAGTTTGAAATCTTTACTTGTACTGCTTTCCTATATCTGTACTGTTTCCTGTATCATGTTGCTCGACCGATATATCACCTGCCATGTTAATCCCCTAACTAATGATTATCACATTACGAAAATTTAATAATTAATATTATGTTATTCTCAAAGTAATCCTATACTCTTGTTACTCCTGTACCATTTATATCTCTCTTGTTATTATATTTTTGCTAATTCCAGTAAATCGATAATTATAAAGTAATCTGTAATAATAAGAACAACTTAATCAGGTCGGGAGAAACTGATGGACATCAATATGTTTTCGTATTTACAATGGTTATAATATTGTGCAACTAAAATTTTTGGTTCAACCTGAGGGCATCTGGGTTTTCCATAGGGTGTGCTGGCATACTTACTTTCTATTACACACACACACACACACACACACACACACACACACACACACACACACTTCCTGTCAGGGCAGGGCATACAAATAAGGCACTTCTCTCCACTTTGCTCAGCGGTATACTCGCTCAGAACTGGAACACCCTAGGTCGTGGTCCCGAGTATGCATGGACCCCATTGTAAACATAGTTCATTGATTTTCTTATTAGTTTTCAATAACCAACCTCGACTTACTTATATATGGATTATGTGTGTTGGGACGCTAGGACAGATACTTAGACATATGGGCCAGACAAGTAATAATAATTATAAAATAATAATATAATAATTCATTTGTGTTTATCGATTTTTTGTTGGTTTCATATTTCGCTATTTATTGTGCTTTATTGCATGCTTGTGTGACTGATGCTCACGACACATTTTTTGATATATTCTTTTCTGAGTCGCATTTTTTAATACACATGTGCTTGCCTATGCATGTCATTTGGCTTCATTTTACCACTCGTTAGGTAGCTTTCTGATACCCTTGACGTGCATGCCCAAATTCTGGAGCTTAGGCTGAAGTGGACCCTTCCACTAAGGACCAAACTTATCTTGTGGAGCAGGAAGACCAGCTGTAGCGCCTTCTTCTCCAATCTTTTCCCTTACTAGCTTGCGGGATATCTCTTGAAGCTTGTGAGCATCTTTTTGTACTGTCCATATTGTAAATCACACTCTTGCTCCTCCGGGTGATGTAATATACTTGTAATATTATATCACGATTTGTGATAACTTTGTAATTATACTCTTTTTTGTGTAATGTATAATACCACGTACTTTCATACTCTGATTCTGGCCTATATTGATGCTTAGCGTTCATATGTAAGGGTATTTTCGCCCTGCATATGTACGTCACAGTAGTGTCCCCGTACCCGCGGGATCGGGGCATTACAAGAAGATTCACACGAAAGAGAATCCCGCCGATATGCTTACAAAAGTTGTTCCAAGGGTAAAGTTCACGCATTACAAGGAGTTACTCCATATCCCTCAAATTGCTTGAGTTCGGTAGAACTTGTTTGGATGAATTATGGATGGCTTGATCCCTCTAACAGGGGGTACATAGGCAACCACGTTGGTGCATCCCGGTTGAGTCGACATGGTGCTTTGTTGTGTTCGGATCAGATTTGAGAAATCTTCACCGAGGTGGAGAACTGAGGGAGAGAGAGTCTAAATTTTTTTTGATAGAGTATTTTAACTCATTGGTGATGGCCGAGAGGGAGGAACATTGGGGAACATTAGCACGCGTGAGCTGGAGTGATAAAACATGCACAAGTGCACAGCCCAGTCGACTAGCATGTGGATAAGTCGACTAGCATGTTTTGGCCCAACTTTTTGTTGTGGTGATTAGTGGACTACTGTTTTGGCCTAGTCGACTAATCAAGTAAGCCAACTTTCTATTGGAGAGAATTAGTCAACTGCTGAGATTGAACTAGTCGACTACTGGAGCCTGCCTGACACTTTCAAGTTGGATTCTGGATTCATTTCTAATTCGAATTCAGATTTATTGATTTTCTTTTCTTGGTAAACTCTTTGTCTATATATTGAGGGGTATTGTTCCCATACTTTGTAACCTAAATTGATTAACCTAAATTGATTAATTTGAATAAGATCTCTCTCTTTTTCTGCCATGAGGACGTAAGCAATTGCCGAACCTCGTTAAATATGTGTTACTCGCTTTCTTTCTCGTTTATTTGTTCCTGATGTGTTTGTGATTGTTCTGCGGCAATACTCTGGCGTTTGCATGTAGACCTCTGGTGGTCCCCAACAAGTTTAATCTTAGATCTTACTAGATGAAATAAGAGGTATGTAAATTGAAACAGTTAAAGCTACTAGTGGGAGAAAAAGCAAAAGAACATATATTTTTGAACTGTAGAACAAAGTTCCTCTTTGGAGATCAGCATAATTTTTCTCATTTCTGAGCAATCATAAGTAGCTTTGTGATGGAAAAATATAATAACAGTACAAGTACCTAATCTTTGTCCATTCTTACATTTACACAATGATGGACACAACATACATAGAATTCATGTGGTTAAACATGCTCAAGAATAAATAGTCATGCCACTTTCTTTTTCTCATGTCTTCTTGTCAAGAAAAAGAAAAGAGAATAGCTACTCTCTTTCACCTCTTTCCTCTTAATGGTGACAGTAGCAACTTGCTAAAGAAAACAAAAGATGGATGCTAAGACTTACTTATACTGTTTATGAATGTTGATCCCCTAGCTAGAGAAGTACCAAGAAGGCCAAGATGCTCATGATGTAAAAGAACATTCCAAGGCATGGTGCACCAAATTTTTACATGATTTATTACCAAAAAATGAGCCAAAGAGGCTGCCATCTCCTTTTCATTTCACTTGGCACTGATATCCTATGCTAGTTTGATGGTTGGATGTTACCATGCCCCTTGTCTTTTATCATGACATCAATTTCCTTTTAAAGAGGAGATTATGTGGTCTGATCTCGTCCTCTTTAAGCTAGCCCTTGCTTCTCCTATCAATGTCATGAGAGTTAACCCCCCAAGGCCTCCATCTAGTTCAATCCAATCATCATGATATTGGCTCCTCTTGAGGTCATCCTTGTCTTGTGCAATTGAATCACTTTCAAAGCTTGGACACATGCCTTTCACCTTAATTGAATATGTCAAAGGGGTAGGTTTTGCATAAAGTTGGACCCTTGCTCTTTTCATCACGCCATGTGTCGGTAAATGATTCGCTCCTTGTCACATTCCAAGTGGCAAAGAGTTCATGGGATCCCCACATCAGCCCAAATGGCTTTGGCCCTTTAAAGGAGTATAGATTTTCATTGGAGCAATAAGCATCAAAGCTCTTTCATCTCAGCATTTGATAATGGCTTTTCATATAGATTTTCATTGGAGCAATAAACAAGGGCCTGGAGATGGGTTTCATAACTTGTCATATGAGACCTAGTTGGCTCTGAAAGGGTGAGATGAAAGAGATGGACCCAATGTGATCTGCCCCAACATAAGAAAAGAAAGAAAATGAAGAATAAAAAATGAAAGACACATAAGCTAAACATGGAAAATGCTTTCTTACAATTTTTTTCTGGCATATAAGATAACAAAGTCTAGCTCAATTATAAAAGAAGAACTTAGGTAGAATTAAATTATGATTGTGTAGTTGACTATACAAAATGTTGAATGTATATTGCAACACAAATGGTTATTCAGGAAAACTTTCATTGAACCAGGAAATTGAATAGAGACCAAGTCATTCTAGACTAACTTGAACACATAGTGACATCACTGATTTCAAAGGAGCTACCATAGAGTCAACAAACTATATATATATTAGGCCATTCAAGTCATGACATGCAAGAGAAGTTCAAGAGATACCTGTGCTTAGATTTTTTTTTTTTTTATCCTCAGAATATGATGCAATATGTTTGTTCTCTGCATGTTTGTCAGTACACCTAGTATCAGAACATTGCTATACTGTTATCTGTATTCCCATGCAATCATAAGCTTAAGACCCTAATTAGTAACTCTATAACTGTTTTATGAGCCAGGGTTCATCGAATAGTTATGGCCGGTTTGTAAGTCTTAATTCATATTGTAGCGGTAAATAAAGTGACATAATAGGCTATTAGCTTGAGTATACTGCTTAAAACAATTTAGTGAATATAGACAAAACTTCATAGCAGAAAAAGATATTCTAGTTATTAAATTAACAGAGGAGATGAACCTTAGCAGAATTCATGCATGATGTAGCAGACCACGCTCCACTGTTATCGTTGACAAATTTTCATTCGGATAAAGTCGAAGAATGCAGAAGGAAAGATCTGAACTAAATAATTTCCATCTCAATTTGCCTTGTAGTCAACAGTCAGTGACCAAAGCCAACAAGTACTACAAGCTACAGCATTACCCAGCATGAATTCAAAGTCTAATTTTAGTTAACTAAGTAGAAGCTAAGACATTCCTACTCTCAATCAGACCAAACCAATACCCAAACAAAAACAATTAGAATTCTTCAATTTGTTGCTAATAACCACTCCCACGTATGTTATAACACTAATAACATACAACAACACATAAACTAAAACTTCAATCCATATACATGGGCTTGTCTGTACCAATAATTGATGAAATCAAATAAACTGGATGATCAAAGTTTCAGAAACTATTATAGGAACAACTAATTGCTTATCAGCATCTCATTAGAATAATGGGGTGTAAGATTGGCATCAGCAAAGAATAGATATTACAGAAAACTATTATAAACATTTTATAAAGATCAATCAATTTTCAGAGAAGACTTCAACTGGTTCAAATAAAGATGGTCTCTGAAACCATAAAAGTTTCTCGATAACTAAAATGAAGAAAGAAAAAAGTAAGATGAAGAGAATCCTCTAAAATATAGACACGCTTGGATGCCATACAAGTGTGTGCGCGCGCGCGCGTGTGTAGTTGATCTTTTTGTCTAGAAGATCACTTTTAGACATTGAGATGTCAAATTGGAAGAGGTCGCCCATGTTTAGTTCATTGAAGATACTTCATATAAGTAATAATAGGATGAGAGCGCGCATAAGCTCAATTGCAGAATTTCCAGGTCACAAGGTTTTAAATCATATGTAATTTCTTAAGACATCAAGGTGAAAATGCTCTTCATTTCAGGGAAAGCATAGTGTTGTCATTTAAACAGCCACAAGCGAAAAAAAGCGAACATTGTAGGCATTTTTGACAGATCAAGCCTCTTGAACACTTGTTACAGCATTTTCTTTCAATCCACCACAATCTAGAAAAACAATTCCTCGCATCCTATTTTTTTTAATTTACTTCTAATATTTTTTTCTTCCTCCCCTGACAAAAATATCCACATATACTTTTCCAGATTTGTAATAAAGGTGACAAACATGCACCAACTTCAGTTTCAGGCATTCTGGTTAATCTCTGTTCCATTTTCCTTTTTCTCTCATTAGTTGGTCACTCTTTCTCTTTCTAAGAAAAAGAGGATGTCGAACTAAAGGACACTCCCGTCATCATTGGACTTGAATGCTATGGAATCAGAGAATATGTGTAGCAAGAAATTAAATTACTCAAATTGTAAAGTCAGTAAACATCTCTTTCTAAGTTCATCTGTAAAGTTGAATTCCATCTTAGATTATTAAGATGGAAACTAATGATTAATGGTAAAAAAAACAAAACAAAAACACATGTCACCGTCAGCCATTAGGCAAAACTTTTCATTTCTAGAAGGCATCTCGATTGCTTGAAGCATAAAAATTCGATGCCAGATAAAGAGATGTCTGAACATAATCCACAGATTCTGGTAGTTGTACTTCATTTCACCAGTGGAAAGTCATCCATACTAACAAAGTATGCCAGAAAATTTGTTCTAGCAAGTGGTGCAAAATGCTAAATTCAGAAACTGACTAATGGCATGCTGTTCAAAGGTGCATCATGAGTTCATGACAATCTATAATCTATTCTCAGTCTTCCTATGGCCTACATGGACTTATCTTAGCAAACTGAAATAACGTGGTCAATTGAGCTGAAGTATCTTCAACCCCTATGTATGAGTTTTTCCTTGAAGATGCTCAGAAAGTTCTAGACTCCTTACCCTCAAAACACATGCAATTTGAAGGGCCTAATTACTCAACCCAGCCCAGATTTCAGATTTGAAACTGATCAAAGAAAAGAAGGAAAAAAATCAACAGCCATCTTATTGATTTCAATTTGATATTTTTCAGGATATTTTTGCATTTTCTACTGAAATCTCTCTGCCCTATCAGAAAGAAACTGAGAAAGAAACAGTATAAGTTGATACAAAGCGGCAGCAGGCGAGATTATTGAATTTCATAGGTATATTGCAATGAACTAACAGATCAAAAGGGGCCTAACAGAAAGCATCTTGAGGACTTTGACCACTGCTTGGATTCCATTGCTTTCTGAGTTCTCTTCTCCAAGAACCAGCTCCCGACGACAGGTAATGCCCAGGCCACTTCAGTGCAGGCTAAATCACAAAGTGAAATGATACCATCAGCTGAAAGCTAATAGGGATCCAAAGAAAACACTGCTGCTTAAGAGTCGGAATCAGATAATTACTTTCTAAATAGATTCAGGTGGATTACAGAGCCAGGAATAAGTAACCAACAGGAAAGAGATTTTCTGCCAGTTAAAAACAAACAAAAGCCAGTCTGATTGGCAAGTGATTGGACAAACAACAGAAATCTAGAGAATAAAAATTTTTAGGGAAAAAGTAGAAACAAAAGTTAATCAGATTAAAGGTTTATACAGATGGAGCTATAGTGATGTCCATTGCATTGCTGCAAGCTATCTCAATAGACTAATTGAAATTTAAAGCTCACAGTAAAATATTAGATACAAGAATGAGAGATGCAATGAAATACATTCACAAACAAATGAACAATCTATAAACCATGCCAGAACAAGAATACATAAACAAAATTGCCACAACACTGAGCCAATACCTTCATAAATGAAACACATTCATAAATAATCTGTAATGTTGCCAGGAAAACTAGAAGAAGTCAAATAGAATTCTCTGACCCACTAGAACAAATTCCAACAAAACTTCATACTCACTACAGTTTTTGCTTCCTATCATTTCTACATTTTTTTCCTTAACTCTCTCCTCTCCACAGAGTAATGCTTCTTTATTAGCAAATTATGCATTGCCGCTTTAAAACTGCTGCTGTTGCAGCAAGCGTCCCCTCTTCTTTGGAGACAAATAAACTTCCCTGAAGTGTAGCGAGGAGGTTTTCACCACCAGGGAGCTCATTATCCTATAAGACAACAGGTCCATCCCCATCTGAATCCGAAAGACATCTGTGAAGACCAGAAATGTCTTTGAGTCGGACCAAAGAGAGGTTGATGCAGCCGTTATCATCCACAACAGTCCTGCCGAAGGCTGAAACCTATTCTTGTAGGAACAAAGCTATCTTCAACAGAAATAACCTGCACAAGGGGAAATGAATGATCAATATATATTTCTCTGGCAAGTTAGAACAAGAGGCTTGGTCAGGACCATTAATAGGTTGTTCATAGCCTCGTCCAAGTGAATTATATCACTTAGCTACATTTGAGTAATTAATCCAGGAACTTGTTTTCAAAAGATCATAAAAAAAGCCTTTGCTGAAGTGCTTGTTTAAGATGTAAATGAGAATATCCCTGGACAAACGTTGCTAGTAATTATTATTATAATTTATATTCCTTTCTAAAAAGATTATTGATTATAATTGGCAATATTTAGGAAAAAAAATGTAATATTTCATAGGGAAAATAGCATGATTTAATGTTTGCTTATGGTTACCCTCCTTCCTTCTTTTCGCACAACTTAAAACGAGAGTAGCTGCAGCGCACACATTGATGATGAGTACTAATTAATTTATGCTCCTTTTACATTTTATTTTCGGTAAACTGCATGAAATATCATGTACTATTGACCAGTAGCACTAATGACTATTCAACTAAGGCACCCAATACCCATGTTTTTCTCTCTCTCTCTCTCTCTCTCTCTCTCTCTTTCTCTAGGGAGTCCACAGAACTCTAACCCAAAAATTGTGAATATCATGGGATTGATTGGACGAAGCACTATCAGATATCTCTTCTGCAGAGGGGCTGAGAGATCTTAGAAGAGAAATTGTTGAATTGGGAACCCTATGCAGAAGGTCAACTGCTGCATGTTGACAAAGGTATGGAATGTCAAATTAATGTCGATTTTTGGAAGAATTTGAAGCTTTAATTGTACTATGTATTAGTTAGGGTTGGATAGTGAGTTTATATGCAAAAGCCCAAATTATGCGGTTCACAGTGTCTTAAGGGATAAATGCTAATGCTAATGCTCTTGCTATGTTGTCTGACTCAAGTAGGTATTTTTTAAGCTAAACAGTGCTTATGCTAATGTAATTATTGTAATCAATGCTTATGCTAGTGCTAATGCAATGTTGTCTGATCAAAATAGGTTTATTTTAAGTTATTATCTATTTATTGTTGCTTAAATGAATTGAATTTATAATGCAACTTGGTATTACCATTTTGTTAGATTGTTGAACCATATAAACGTCGTTGTTTAAGTTTCTTTTAACATTGAAATTCACACTTAATGTTCTATCTAATGTGGATTCAGACTCGTGTGGTAATGGGCCCAACACGAAAAAAATTGTGCTCAAGGCACGATGGGCCAACATGATGGACTCTGTGGGCCATGCATGGACTCGTCTTGTCACACACGGCACGACCCACAGTACGATCTAGTGAAGGCACGAATGGAGATCCCCTCGGTTGGCACGATGGGCTGGCCAATTAATAGTACTGTTTTCAGCTCGTAATCCTCTTATTAGTTTTAAGTTGTATTAAAGCAATCTCAATCGTTAATAAATTTTAATCCTATTAGTTTTCATGTATGAATTTATTCAATAAGTTATAAAATTTACTATTTTAAAAATTATTAGGCACAAAATGTGTGAAGCAGGCACAAATAGGTACAAAATAAACACAAAATAGAAAGTCTAATTTCGACACAAATGGGCCAGCACGATTCAAGCACAAACGGAGACACGAATGGGCCGGCCCAGTACGACACGTGAGCTGGCCCAATATCTAATAGATTGATACATGGACTTATAGGTTTAGGCTCATGCAGTACTCTAGGTCGTGCCTGAGATTAGGCTTTTTTTTTTATTTTTTTTTTTAACGTGAGCCAGGCATGAGCTTGGCTGGGCACGACACGGTCTATTACCAACCCTAACTCAGACTTCTTTGGTTGGTTTGGTTTGGAGGATGCTATGTTGAAGCTAGGGAATCACAAATTATGTAAGGTTCCTTAGAAAGATTTGGACAATTGGTTGATTTGCTTGCATGATGATAGGGAAATTAGACTTATGATTGGTAACTATAAGCAAGGAGATAGGGTAAACGTTTATATAGTGCATTTGGTAGATGGGAGTAATACTTCAGAGCTTGATGGAGTACAAGCATACAGATAAAGGAGATGGCCAATTGAACCTGAATTAGGCTCAAATGCAGCTGATGTAGGCCAAAGAGGGGGATGTTGACATAACAGCATATTAAACTGAAGTTTGTTCAAATGAATCTGAAATAGACCTAAGTGCAGTTGAAGCTGGCCCAAATGAAGCTGAAATATCAGCAAATGAACCTGAAGTTGTAGCCGTCCTAATTGAAACATAAGCCCAAATGCTGCGGAAGCAGTTCCAAATGAAGCTGAAATATAAGCAAGAGAACCAGCAGCAGACCCAATTGAAGTCGAACTAAGCCCAAAAGCAGATGAAGCAGTCCCAAGTGAAGCTGAACTAGCAGCAAATGAAGAGGAAGAAGTGGATATGGATGTTGAGAAAAATGAGAACTAGTAGAAGACTCCCTGAGTCAGTGTAGGGAGGGAGAGAGGAGATAGAGGAGTAGAAGATGTTAGCACAGAGATCGGAAATCAAAGGAGCGAGAAACGGAGCATTGAGCAGGCCAGATTGTGCTCCCGGTTGGCCGCCCGGTCGGCTGGTGGAGGAGGCCGGTCGACCGCCCGATCAACCAGCTTGCACGACATGCACAGGATCATCACGGTCGACCGCACAGTCGACCATGGAAGAGAGCGGTCCACTAGCCCGGTCGACGACTGACAGGCCTTAGCTCTTGGTTGGGTCCGGTCGACCGGCGCGGTTGACCGTGGCATGGGTTGGTCGACCGGCCGGTCGACCGACATACGCGTTTTCTGCTGCCTTTTGGGATTCAGATTCTTTTCTGGATGGGATCGAATTCAATCTGGGTTTCCTTAAATTCAGGGACTCTGTGACTATAAATAAGGGCTAGAGCCCTCATGTATTATATCTCTAAGAATCCCTCTGAAAAGGTTCCCTCTGTATTAGTTTGTATTGATTGTTGATCAATAAAATCTCTCTCCCTTGCCCCGAGGACGTTGGCACGTTACCCAACCTCAAAAGATACTGTGTTAATTGCTTTTCTCTATTGTTCTCCGTTCTTGTTGTGTTGGTTGCATCTCCGGCTGCATCAAGTCTCCGCCCGATTGGTGGATTCCTTAGAGAGGTTGTTATACCTGCGCGCAATAATTTGTATCAGAGCATCTCAGGTTAGTCGTGGGATCGTGTGTTGATTCCAAGGGCATCAGTTGCTGTTTGGCGGAGATCGTGTGTCGATCTCAGAGCAGCGTCGGAGCGGCGTTGGGACTGTTTGTGGGATCATGTGTCGATCTCAAAACAGCATGTAGATTGCTCGAGGAATAAATTTGGAGGAGTAGATTGCTTCGGAAACTCTTTAAGGGTTTCGTATGGATGTAAAGATTCTGTCTTTATCTAGTTTGTTTTATCTAACTCTGTTTGTTTTCGTATTACTTTGAGGAATCAATTGAGAAGATGGCTGAAGAAGGTACATCCATGAATCCACATCCACTGAGGATTGATGTAGTGAAATTCAACGGCACGAACGACTTCAGTATGTGGAGGTGTGAGGTGATGGATATGCTGATGGCATCAAACCTCGAAGACACTCTATGGTTGGAGAAGAAGTGGCATCAACGACGGAAGAAGATTGGGACAAGATGAACCGTACGGCATGTGACTTGATCAGGTCTTGTCTGACACAAGACATCAAGTATCATGTGTTGCATGAGACATCTGTGAGGCAGTTGTGGGAGATCCTGGAGAAGAAGTATCTGACGAAAAGCATAGAATTGTGGTTGCAGTTGAAGAGTAAGCTTTATAGTTTTCAGATGCAAAGAGGATGCTTAATCAATGAATACTTGAATCGCTGCACGAAGCTTCTTACAGATCTAGTTAATATGGATGTGGAGATTAATGAAGAGGAGGGCGGTAATCCTATTGAATTCTCTTCCTAGGAAAAAGTATGAGACCTTTACTCTTACATTGATCAATGGAAGAAAATTTCTTAACTACAGTGAGGTGTCTGGTGCTCTTGTGAGTTATGAAGTAAGGAGATAGGATAGATTGTCTTCTTCGGAAAGTACAACAGCAGACGCATTGGCGGTAAGAGGCAGGAGTTCTAATAGGAAGGGAAGATCAAACTCCAGATCAGGCTTCAGAGATCTGAAGAGGAATCAGTGCGCCTTGTGCAAGGAGTTAGGGCACTGGAAAGTTGATTGCCCGAAGGCCAAAAGTAAGAAGATGGAGTCAAACACCGAGGCGAATCTCTTACAGACAGATGGATCAGATTCAGACTCATCGGTATTTTCTCTCTGTTACTACTCCTACTGTTAATTACTCAGATAATGCTGAGTGAATCTTAGATACCGGAGCTACCTATCATGTGTGCCCGAACAGGGCTTGGTTTTCTAGTTTGAGAAGTTAGATGGATGTTACACGGTCATGGGTGATGACATCCGTGTAATATAGAAGGGATGGGTACAGTCCGTATCAAGATGGAAGATGGGATAGTACGAAAATTGAAGGAGGTGAGGTATGTACCTCAACTCAAAAGGAATCTTATCTCTATTGGTGCTTTGGAAGCATTGGGCCTTGTGGTATCTATATGAGACGGTGCTCTCAAGATGACCAAAGGCTCAATGGTGGTTATGAAGCGCGTCCACCGGAACAATCTCTACTACTTAAAGGGTAGTACGGTTACAGGTTAGGTGAAGACTTCTAGTTCTTTAGATGATGGTTGCACAAAGGTCTGGCAGGTGAAGGTCGGACAGGAGGTCAAAGGTCTTTGCAAGCTCCTGCAAAGAAGGGATCATTGAAAGGTGCTGCTGCCTGTAACTTAGAGGGTGAACACAGTATTCTGGACAAGAAGAAGGTGAAATTCAGCACCAGTACTCACCGCTCAGAAGGTCTTCTTGATTGTGTTCACGTAAGCGTTTGGGGACCTGCTAAGGCTGCATCGCTAGGAGGTCACATGTACTTTGTCTCTTTTATTGATAGTTTATCTAGGCATTGTTGGATATATCCCTTGAGATAAAGGTGTGAAGCCCTAGATATGTTGGTGAAGTGGAAAGAAAGAACGAAGATGCAGATAGGTAGGAAGATCAAGGAGCTACGATTGGTAATGTTGAAAGATACATGGACCAATTCCTACGATTTAGCCAGAACATCAGTATTGGTACTCACTTCACAGAGGGTATAAATGGGTTGGCTAAGTAATTAAACCATTCCTTGCTGGAGAAAGTTCGGTGGTTGTTGTCTAATGTAGGATTAGACAAATCGTTTTGGGCTGAGGCGATTGTGTATGCTAGCCATCTCATAAATGGATCGATTGCGATAGGAGGTAAAGCTCCATTGGAAATTTTGAAAAACACCTAGAGGGGGGTGAATAGGTGTAAATGCTAATCTAACAACTTTTTAAACAAGTTATGAATATATGATGCAACGATCGCTCAAACAAGACTAGAAGTCGGATACCTGGTTAAGGGCTCTGAACTCCTTCCTCATGATTCCTCTAGATAAGAATTTAAGGTGCGTATTGCAATCTTGTTGTATGAGTGTAGATCGACAATATAGCAAGAATTGAAATGAATGCAATGATGAAATGCAAACAAGATATATCATAATGAATAAAGGCAATATCACAAGCAATAGAAGAAGAGCAATAGAGAGCAATAAGGAAAACAATCGCAAACACAAGTATTTGTTTCGAGGTTCGAGCCACAGCTCTACTCCCTGCCTTCAACCGCCGTGAAGGGTTTCCACTATTCACCGAGGAACTTTTTAAGGTCTATCGAAGACCAGAGTACCAAACTCCACCAATACAATCCTCTACCGAAGAGGTATCTCAACAAGAAAGAACAAGTAGCCAAGTGATCGCCAGAAGGATCACAAACTTCTTACAAACTTCTCTTTACAACTTCCTTATAGAATGAGGAGGAAATTTTGGGTCTAGAAGTGTAGTGAGAAAAACAAACTCAGTTGTAAATGAAAATTGCTTGCAAACACAACTGAAAAACAATAGCCAAGAAAGCACTAGAGAATTGAGAGCTTTTGAAACTTTTTCTTTCTTTTGAAAACTTGAAAACTAGGTATGTTTCTTGTATTTTTGCAAGAGACTAATCCTCACTATTTATAGGGAAAGGAGGGGATTAAAACATGATTTAATTAAGTTTATTTGGTCTAAAAATAGTCCCTAATTTTTCAGAATTATCTGCCAACAAAAAGCTACCAAACCAGAAAATCACCAAAGGGGAAAGAGCTGTTGGTCGCTGCAGACGGCTGTCGGTCGACCGGCACGGTCGACCGTCAGTCCGACTGGCAACTAGCCGTTGGACTCGGTCGACCGGTCGGTCGACCGGATGCCAAAGGGGAAAAACAATTTGAGCTATCGGTCGACCGACTCGGTCGACCGACCAAAAACAGAGAGCAAGCTGCTTTTAGTCGGCCGACCGGTCGATCGACCGACAGACGTGCACAAAACGTGCACGCCCTGGACACAAGACACAGTCGACCGGTCGGTCGACCGTCCAAGCCTGGAAAGGAGCCGGTCGACCGGCCCGGTCGACCGCCAGGCCTGAAACAGATTTGAATAAGGAAATTTTCTGGACTTGGGAAAATTTTCAAAATAATTTTGTAGGGATATATAGCTAAGTATCATGCTGTAAAGATAGATATACATGATATAAACAAGATATAAAATTTGTAAAAATTTGAATCATGTATAGAAATCAAGGCATGAACTTAAATCAAATACCAAAACTAGAAATTGTATTTTTGACAATGTGTGTGTTCATGAGCCAATTTACCACAACCTCAAACTTTAACAAACTAAGTCTTATATAGGTTCTAGGTAACTACAAAGCTTCAAGTGGGCTCCTCCATATGTGTCTTGAAAAACTTGTATCTTGAACCCGAAATGAACCGACTTGAGTCAAAACAACCTTCCTTTAGGGAAGAACACTCCATGAATCCTTAGAACCCTGAAACACACTTAAATAATAAACATGATTAGTACAAATAACTATATATGTTTTGTAATCATCAAAACTCAATAAAACGGGTGATTGTAATTTTGGGCCAACAATCTCCCCCTTTTTGATGATGACAAAACATATGAGTTATTTTAAAATATGGGAAAAGAGCTTGGAAGCTCCCCCTCAAATTATGCTATGTATAAAAGAATGACTATGTATTTAAATGAATGTCTATATACATAAAGCATAAAAAATATACAAAACACAATGCACAAAACAAAATTCAAAATGCATAAACTCCAAAGTCAAAAATAACTAACTTTTTCTCCCCCTTTTGTCATACATCAAAAAGGGTAAACATAAAAATTCTTCAAGAATCTATAATACAAATACTTAACTCACCATAAATAAATGAAAATCGAGCATAGTCTAATGGTTTTGTAAAAATATCGGCAAGTTGAAAATCGGTAGAAACATAATTAATTTCAATATCACCTTTTTCATAATGATCTCTAAGAAAGTGATATCGAATGTCAATGTGCTTAGTCTTACTATGTTGATTTACATTCTTGGTCATATGAATAGTACTAGTATTATCACAAAATATTTTAATATGATCAAAATGCAAATCATAGTCAAGGAGAGTATGTTTCATCCAAAGAACTTGTGCACAAAAAGCTCCGGCTGCAACATACTCCGTCTCGGCAGTTGAAAGGGCTACCGAATTTTGCTTTTTGAAAGACAAAGAAACAAGACAATTACCAAGAAATTGACATGTTCCTCTTGTACTCTTCCTATCTACCCTACAACCCGCATAGTCGGCATCCGAATAACTCGTCATTGTAAATTATCCGGTCTTCGGGTACCATAAACCCATTTCAATTGTGCCCTTAAGGTATCTAATAATGCGTTTTACGGCAACTAAATGAGACTCCTTAGGACATGATTGAAAACGAGCACAAATACATACACAAAACATAATATCCGCCTACTAGCCGTCAAATATAATAAACTACCAATCATGCTACGATAAAGCTTAATGTCTACACTTATACTTTGTTCATCCTTGTCAAGCTTTGTTGTTGTTGCCATGGGAGTTTTGCTTGTTCTAGCTCCTTCAAGCCCAAATCTCTTGATAAGTTCCTTTGTGTACTTGGCTTGATTGATGAAGATCCCATCCTTCTTTTTCTTGATTTGGAGACCAAGGAAATAGATGAGCTTACCCATCATAGACATCTCGAATTCTTCCTTCATGCATGATTCAAAAGCTTGGCAAAGGGTTTCATTAGTAGAACCAAAAATGATATCATCCACATAAATTTGAACAATAAGAATATCATTTTCAACATGTTTTGTAAACAAAGTAGTATCTATTTTCCTTTCTTAAAACCATTTGAAATTAGAAATGAAGATAGCCTTTCATACCAAGCCCTAGGGGCTTGCTTTAAACCATAAAGAGCTTTGTCAAGTTTGAAAATAAATCCGAATGTGTAGGATCAACAAACCTGGGGGGTTGTTCAATATATACCTCCTTTTCAATAAAACCATTTAAGAAGGCACTTTTAACATCCATTTGAAAAAGCTTAAAATCTTTATAAGAAGCAAATGCAAGTGTCATCCGTATGGCTTCAAGCCGTGCTACGGGTGCAAAGGTTTCTTCAAAATCGATACCTTCGATTTGAGTGTAACCTTGGGCAACTAACCTAGCTTTATTCCTAATGACATTATCCGACTCATCCATCTTGTTCTTAAAGATCCACTTAGTACCAATTGTTGGTCTATCGTGGGGCCTAGGAACAAGGTGCCAAACTTGGTTGCGCTCGAATTGATTGAGCTCCTCTTGCATGGCTAGCAACCAATATGAGTCGGCCTCGGCTTTGAGGATGTTCTTGGGTTCAAAGTATGAAATAAAAGCATAGTGTCCACAAAAATCATGAAGTTTAGCGTGAGTAGTTACCCCTTGAGATACTTCACCTAAAATAAGATCCTTGGGATGATGTGGATTGTATCTCCAATCCTTTGGAAGTTGTTGAGTAGGCTCCACTTCAACTCCTTGAATGTCATTTCCTTGAGCCTCATTTTCTTTAGTTTCATTTCCTTCATCATCTTTTGGCATGCCTTCAATAGTAGGTGAGTCCTTCAAAGTAACTTTCTTCATACCTTCATGCAAAGAATCTATTTCTACAACATCTTTAACAAACATATTAGATTCCTCAAACTTCACATGAATAGACTCTTCAATAATTAAAGATGACTTATTGAAAACTCTATAAGCTTTACTAGTATGAGAATAACCAATGAAAATTGCTTCATAACATTTTGCATCAAATTTTCTTAAGTTATCTTTTGTATTCAAAACAAAACATTTACATCCAAAAACTTTAAAGTATGAAACATTAGGCTTTCTAGAAAAGTAGATCTCAAAAGATGTTTTTGAAGTATTTTTGCATAAGAAAACACGATTTGATATATAGCACGATGTATTAACGGCCTTGGCCCATAGATAATGAGGAAGACCATATTCATTAATCATTGTCCTAGCCATCTCTTGTAATGTCCGATTTTTCCGCTCAACTACTCCATTTTGTTGTGGAGTTCTAGGACAAGATAATTCATGCTTAATTCCATGTTCTTCACAAAAAGTGGTAAAGGGTAGGTTAATGAATTCACCTCCTCTATCACTTCTTATTCTTAAAATTGAAGAATCTTTTTCTTTTTAACTCTTTTCTTAAAGGCTTGAAAAGATGAAAAGGCTTGATTTTTGTGCTCTAAAAAGAAAACCCAAGTAAAACGCGAAAAATCATCAACTAAAACAAATGCAAAACGATTCCCACTTAGACTTTTGGTTTGAGTAGGACCAAACAAATCCATATGGATCAACTCCAAGGGACGTGATGTCATGATATCTTTGATTGACTTGAAAGAGGACTTGGTTTGTTTCTCAAGTTGGCACGCGTCACAAACGCGGTCCTTTTCAAAGTTCAAGTAAGGAATACCTTTCACCATTTCCTTGTTGTTTAACCTGGATAGATGGTCAAAAGAAATGTGGCCTAATCTTCTATGCCACAACTAAGAGTCATCATCGAGGACTTTCAAACAAGTAACATTGCAAGACATATTAAACATATCAATCATGTAAACATTGCTTTCACGAAAACCGAAAAATATACATGTATTAGATAGTCTATCAATAACTTTACAAACTAAATTATCAAAAACAACATCAAAACCTTTATCACAAAGTTGACTAACACTTAAGAGATTATGCTTGAAGACATCAACTAAAACAACATTTTCTATTAAAGGAGATGTACCAAGTTTAACATTACCAATACCGATGATTTTTCCCTTGGCATCATCTCCGAAGGTGACGGTGCCACCTTCATGGTATCTTGATAGGGTTGCAAAGTTGTTGATATCCCAAGTCATGTGCCTTGAGCAACCACTATCAAGATACCACAACCCTTTACGTCGTTGGGCCTTGGAAAGTACCTACATCATTTAACAAAACAACCTTCCTTTAGGGAAGAACACTCCATGAATCCTTAGAACCCTGAAACACACTTAAACAATAAACATGATTAGTACAAATAACTATATATCTGTTTTGTAATCATCAAAACTAAATAAAACGGGTAATTGTAACCTTGGGCCAACAAATTTGGTTTGGGAAAGCTGCTCAAGGTCATGATTTGCTGCGAGAATTTGAAAGTCCGATCTACTTCAGTACCAAAGATGGCAAGGTGATTCCGCGAGCAAAGAAGTTTGTGTTTTTTGGTATCAAAAGGAATATGAAAGGTTATAGGTTATGGGACCCCGAAAACAAGAAGATCGTGTTGAGTAGGCATGTTGTAACGCCCCGATCCTAAAGATACGGAGACGTTATGGCGACGCATATACGCAAGGGAAATACCCCACGTATACGCGTTAAGCCTAAATTGTAACCAGAACAAGATATAATCTAAATCATGAAAATCACTGCAATATGACATAAAAACTACACATGATAGCAATATGAATGACAGGAAGAAAAATGGCAGCTAAATGCAATACAGATAGAGTCATGGAGTAACAGGAATAAAGGAGAAATGAGGGTACCAGAATGAAGAGAGGGAGACAGTGTCCAACTCTTCGAAATGTGTACCAACTCATCGAACACCTGCACAATGAGACAATCGTCCAATAACTAGACGTGCAAACCCAGGGTCGTCAGAACGCGACCATAATGAGTGTGTGTGTAAAGGGAAAGAACTCGTGCAGAAGAAACAATGTGCATATAAAATAGTAAGAACAACTGCAGATAGGAAGCCTAAATAACACAATAAATGATCGAACAGCAACACATATGATGCCAACAAGAATACAGGTAGAAGATAACTGACACAACTGTAAATATGCAATCAATGTCACAATAAGCAACCCATCACATATCACTAGGCTGGTATCCAAGTCCGATCACAGGTCTGGTCCTGGTTACAATCATGTATACAGTCATGTGTCTTAAGGCAGGGTCACAGTTCAGGGTACAATACAATGTGTTCATATAAATTAATCAATAACAATCAGTAGTGTTCTACGTTATCTTCGTCACTTTCCCACCGGCGTCCCACAACATCCGACAGTTCACCCTGGAGCCCGCACATCCAGTAGAACTCATTCGAACTCCGATATGCGGGTATCATTGTTCGAATAGGGAAAGAGAATCAAATAACATGCCTCCTAGGGGTTATCATCATACAAGTGCGTGTGGATGCTAATATGCACTGAGAATGCAATATCACACTAACACCAGGCGTCACGTACAATAGATAGCCCTACAGATTCAAGAGGTGGCCCCCACAGATTCAAGAGGTGGCCCCCACCATGTGTATGGTGTGGCACTTTGCTCCGTGTGACACTTTGCTCTGAGGGAAACAGGATTCTAGAGGTGGCCCCCGTGGATTCAAGAGGTGGCCCCCACCATGTGTATGGTGTGACACTTTGCTCCACGTGGCACTTAGTTCCTTACAAGATCCGCCGGACGCTAGCACGATTGTGGGATACATCCTCGTCAATCCCGACACCAGGCGGCAAACCGCCGAACGCCGGTTTGACTGTGCTATTAACAGGTCAACAGTACATGGGACATGGATACAGGGGGTACAGGAGTACTAGATGTCAAGTAACAGTGATACAGTCATATATCAAGGTCCAGTGAAAGGTGTCTAGTGTACAGTCAGTGAGGTAATGCCATCAATAACAATCAATACCTTATGCCATTTCAATTACTGGGATGCTACGGGACGGTAACAATATCAGTGCAGTAATAATCAATCAGTAAATGTATACACGGTGAACAATATCAGTAACAGTAACAGTAACAGTAACCGTGTATACGATGAACAATAGGACTGTACCGTGGTTACGGTCAAACAATCATTTCCCAGTAACTTCAAGTAACATGAACAATTACAGAACAAGTCTAGACATTAATCCTTAAGTTACCAATAACGGAGATCAAATAGTAAAAGTTATCAAACTCTGAATCTATATTATCACTAATATCGATAAATTCACTCCCAAAATAATTCTATCTATATCTCATGAGTATCAACAATAAATAGCAAGTATCCTCAATATGTTCTAATCACTCAATATGTGGTTTTAGTTTTTAACATGCCAAAATCATAATGTTTTGATCATGAATTTGTTCTAATCAAAGTATCATATTCAGATATCACTTGTTATTTATATATATAATTATGTATGTATGCATGTGTTTCATAGGCTGCAAACATGACAAGTGATGTGTTTTCTAGTTAAGCTTATTAAACAACATAGACATAAAAGGTGATTCAGATAAAATGATCTTTGGTACACATTATTTTCTTAAAGCTAGTGTTGGTAAGTTAACCATTGTAGCTTATGATTTTTAAGCATGGAGAACGGGACCAGTTCTAATCTGAACAAATTAAAAAGCATATAAGGCATCTTGTATGGAATAGGATTTTGTGAGAGAGATTCATTGGAAAATAGGGACATAAGGTGCAGGTTTGAGCACCATAATTAAAATGAGCATGTTTGCGTGGAATCTTAAAAGGTAAAGGGGACTACAGAGAACAAGGCAACAACTTCCAGAAGAGACTTCATTCAGTATCAAAGGGGTAAATGGTATATTCGACAATAATCGGTACCAATTTATTTATTCACTAGATCTAAGAAGTAAGTTCTAATCCCTACATCAAAACAGTAAGTTCAAATAAAAACGAAATAAACTGCAAGCTTAATCTTATATCAGTAGCGTTTGTCTTGTAATATGATTTATAACCATAGAACTACTATACTAAGTCTTGGACTCATTCTATCAAAGAGATATATGCAAGAAACGCCAAAAGAACAGGAGCAAGATCTCCCTTATATGCTTTTGTCCCTAAAAACGTTATAAAATAAGAGATCTAATACAAAAATTCTTAGATCTACAAGACATTCTATCAGGCAGGCTACGTGCATACTCAAACTAAAAGATCTCACTAATTCCAAAGTCAAACTAACGTGAATCCATCCAGATCCAGCACCTCAGAATCAAAAGCAAAAGAATTAAAAGTATTTTAAAATCTACACTAGATCCAGTACACTTGTAAGTCTGATATAGAAAATTTTGAATCACAAAATAACCTAAACAGATCTAAGCAGAGTGAACAAGAAAATATAGAATACAAAGTCTAAACAAAGAATAACCAAGCTCTCCATTCATGAAAACCCCAGTTCTAATCATTCAACCCGGGAGGGGGAAAACACAAAAAGTCGATAAATCACTAGATTCTGCCCTTAAACCCTAAATCGATCCTGATCCAGCAGAAAAGATCGCTAACAAGTAAAATTTACACTAGAAACCTGAAAAACAAATTTGAGATATGCTCACTCACATGGGCATGTTAGCACAACACACAAAATGAGAACACACATTAAACTAACATCAATATATTTTATAACTACATAAGATACATTAACATCAACATCCTATCCAACACTTAATACAACATATTTTAGAGAGAAGGAGAAGAAACACTCACATCATGTGGGCACAGGCGTGTTCGCTCTCGTTTACGGTGATCCACGGCGGTCCACGGAGAGCCGGAAATGGCTCGGGAGAAGATATTTGCCGCACACAAGAATTACCTGAGACTCCTTCGTTGCACCGGTAATTACTGAAGAGACATTGGGATTTGATGCGCACCAACCAATGGCAAGTTGAGATAAAGGAACACCCAGCTCCTCCGCAATGGGCTTCAATCCCTTAACTTTCCTCAAAGTATCATCAACAAGTGATCTGCTAGTAAGATCCTTGTAATTGTCCAAGGCAAACCGACTATCAGGTGAGATATTTCCTTTGCTGTAATTACCAGTAAGAACCCCAGATGCAAGTGGACTCCATGTGGTAAGACCCAATCCATAGGTACTGTAAAGAGGTAGATACTCAACTTCAACCTTGTGCCTGGACAGCAGATTGTACTCCGGTTGCTCAACCACCGGCCCGACGAGATCCAACCAATTAGCAACCCCCCACGCCTCCGTGATCTGCTGCGCGCTCCACTCACTAGTGCCCCAGTAATACGCCCACCCCTTATCAATCACATAATTCATCGCCCTCGCCGTCTCCTCGATTGGCGTCGCCGCGTCCGGCCGGTGACAATAGATCACATCCACATAATCCATGTCCAATCTCTTCAGCGAAGCTTTGGTCCCCTCGACGATGTGCTTCCTCGAGAGCCCCTTATCGTTGGGCCCCGGACCGCCCCAGAAGATCTTGGTGGAGATGACGAGATCGGATCGCTTCCACCCGAGCTCGCGGATGGCCTGGCCCATGATCTCCTCCGCCCTGCCATTGACATAGACCTCGGCGTTGTCGAAGAAGTTGACCCCGTTGTCGCGGCAGCACTGGAGGAGGGCCTGGAGCTCTGCCGGCTGTGAAGGGGTGCGGCGGCTGGATGTGAAGGAGATGGGAAAATAAAGAATAGGTTAGGTTATGGTTTAGGTTAAAGGTAATTTATATAGGATAGGTTATTGGGTCAACAAATAACGGGTTGGGTATGGGTAACGGGTTAGAATCCAAATAGGTAAATATAGGGTATTGGGTAGGATTAGATAATGAGAATAAATATTAGAAAAAGATCAAGGATACAAGGAAAGGAGATAATGCTACAAACAATAATAAATAAATACAAACTATAATAAAATAACAATTAATAATAATAATGATGATAAATATAAAAATAATAGTAATAAGTAACTAAAATATTAATAATGAATATTGGTAATAACATATAAAGCCAAAATACCATTTACTATCTTAAAAATAATTTCCATACTCAATAATAATAGTCTCAGGAAAATAATAAATTAACTTGATTAAATAAAATAATCTGTCAATTAAAATAAACATTTTAAGAGAATAAAAATACAGTAGATTAGATTAGGGATGTTACATTCTACCCACCTTAATAAAAATTTCGTCCTCGAAATTTAAATAAAAGTAGGGAATGATAAAAGGATCAAGAATCAAGACAGAATACAAACAAGCTTCCACATCGTCTCGTTGGGACATCACGATTCCGCTGCGCGCTCTGATCTCTGCTACCAGCTTCAACGAGGAGTAACCAATCAAGAGATAGAATCAGGAGGAATGAATAGGAAGGAAGGATGAAATCAAGATGGACATCCAAATCACTCTAATTGAAGTGTTGGAATCATGAATATCAACAGATCAAGAACGGAATTCCAAAGGGAGGATGATCAATTTCCAAATGGAGTCAATATTATCACGTGAATAGTATATGTATATTGCAGTGTCAACATAACTGTCTCAGGTTAAAGGTAGGAACTAGGTTCTCTCTTGCGAAACAAGAGTAAAAATTCAAGATCGCAAGTCGTAAACCTGGCTCTGATACTACTCTGTAACGCCCCGATCCTAAAGATACGGAGACGTTATGGCGACGCATATACGCAAGGGAAATACCCCACGTATACGCGTTAAGCCTAAATTGTAACCAGAACAAGATATAATCTAAATCATGAAAATCACTGCAATATGACATAAAAACTACACATGATAGCAATATGAATGACAGGAAGAAAAATGGCAGCTAAATGCAATACAGATAGAGTCATGGAGTAACAGGAATAAAGGAGAAATGAGGGTACCAGAATGAAGAGAGGGAGACAGTGTCCAACTCTTCGCAATGTGTACCAACTCATCGAACACCTGCACAATGAGACAATCGTCCAATAACTGGACGTGCAAACCCAGGGTCGTCAGAACGCGACCATAATGAGTGTGTGTGTAAAGGGAAAGAACTCGTGCAGAAGAAACAATGTGCATATAAAATAGTAAGAACAACTGCAGATAGGAAGCCTAAATAACACAATAAATGATCGAACAGCAACACATATGATGCCAACAAGAATACAGGTAGAAGATAACTGACACAACTGTAAATATGCAATCAATGTCACAATAAGCAACCCATCACATATCACTAGGCTGGTATCCAAGTCCGATCACAGGTCTGGTCCTGGTTACAATCATGTATACAGTCATGTGTCTTAAGGCAGGGTCACAGTTCAGGGTACAATACAATGTGTTCATATAAATCAATCAATAACAATCAGTAGTATTCTACGTTATCTTCGTCACTTTCCCACCGGCGTCCCACAACATCCGACAGTTCACCCTGGAGCCCGCACATCCAGTAGAACTCATTCGAACTCCGATATGCGGGTATCATTGTTCGAATAGGGAAAGAGAATCAAATAACATGCCTCCTAGGGGTTATCATCATACAAGTGCGTGTGGATGCTAATAGGCACTGAGAATGTAATATCACGCTAACACCAGGCGTCACGTACAATAGATAGCCCTACAGATTCAAGAGGTGGCCCCCACAGATTCAAGAGGTGGCCCCCACCATGTGTATGGTGTGGCACTTTGCTCCGTGTGGCACTTTGCTCTGAGGGAAACAGGATTCTAGAGGTGGCCCCCGTGGATTCAAGAGGTGGCCCCCACCATGTGTATGGTGTGGCACTTTGCTCCACGTGGCACTTAGTTCCTTACAAGATCCGCCGGACGCTAGCACGATTGTGGAATACATCCTCGTCAATCCCGACACCAGGCGGCAAACCGCCGGACGCCGGTTTGACTGTGCTATTAACAGGTCAACAGTACATGGGACATGGATACAGGGGGTACAGGAGTACTAGATGTCAAGTAACAGTGATACAGTCATATATCAAGGTCCAGTGAAAGGTGTCTAGTGTACAGTCAGTGAGGTAATGCCATCAATAACAATCAATACCTTATGCCATTTCAATTACTGGGATGCTACGGGACGGTAACAATATCAGTGCAGTAATAATCAATCAGTAAATGTATACACGGTGAACAATATCAGTAACAGTAACAGTAACAGTAACCGTGTATACGATGAACAATAGGACTGTACCGTGGTTACGGTCAAACAATCATTTCCCAGTAACTTCAAGTAACATGAACAATTACAGAACAAGTCTAGACATTAATCCTTAAGTTACCAATAACGGAGATCAAATAGTAAAAGTTATCAAACTCTGAATCTATATTATCACTAATATCGATAAATTCACTCCCAAAATAATTCTATCTATATCTCATGAGTATCAACAATAAATAGCAAGTATCCTCAATATGTTCTAATCACTCAATATGTGGTTTTAGTTTTTAACATGCCAAAATCATAATGTTTTGATCATGAATTTGTTCTAATCAAAGTATCATATTCAGATATCACTTGTTATTTATATATATAATTATGTATGTATGCATGTGTTTCATAGGCTGCAAACATGACAAGTGATGTGTTTTCTAGTTAAGCTTATTAAACAACATAGACATAAAAGGTGATTCAGATAAAATGATCTTTGGTACACATTATTTTCTTAAAGCTAGTGTTGGTAAGTTAACCATTGTAGCTTATGATTTTTAAGCATGGAGAACGGGACCAGTTCTAATCTGAACAAATTAAAAAGCATATAAGGCATCTTGTATGGAATAGGATTTTGTGAGAGAGATTCATTGGAAAATAGGGACATAAGGTGCAGGTTTGAGCACCATAATTAAAATGAGCATGTTTGCGTGGAATCTTAAAAGGTAAAGGGGACTACAGAGAACAAGGCAACAACTTCCAGAAGAGACTTCATTCAGTATCAAAGGGGTAAATGGTATATTCGACAATAATCGGTACCAATTTATTTATTCACTAGATCTAAGAAGTAAGTTCTAATCCCTACATCAAAACAGTAAGTTCAAATAAAAACGAAATAAACTGCAAGCTTAATCTTATATCAGTAGCGTTTGTCTTGTAATATGATTTATAAACCATAGAACTACTATACTAAGTCTTGGACTCATTCTATCAAAGAGATATATGCAAGAAACGCCAAAAGAACAGGAGCAAGATCTCCCTTATATGCTTTTGTCCCTAAAAACGTTATAAAATAAGAGATCTAATACAAAAATTCTTAGATCTACAAGACATTCTATCAGGCAGGCTACGTGCATACTCAAACTAAAAGATCTCACTAATTCCAAAGTCAAACTAACGTGAATCCATCCAGATCCAGCACCTCAGAATCAAAAGCAAAAGAATTAAAAGTATTTTAAAATCTACACTAGATCCAGTACACTTGTAAGTCTGATATAGAAAATTTTGAATCACAAAATAACCTAAACAGATCTAAGCAGAGTGAACAAGAAAATATAGAATACAAAGTCTAAACAAAGAATAACCAAGCTCTCCATTCATGAAAACCCCAGTTCTAATCATTCAACCCGGGAGGGGGAAAACACAAAAAGTCGATAAATCACTAGATTCTGCCCTTAAACCCTAAATCGATCCTGATCCAGCAGAAAAGATCGCTAACAAGTAAAATTTACACTAGAAACCTGAAAAACAAATTTGAGATATGCTCACTCACATGGGCATGTTAGCACAACACACAAAATGAGAACACACATTAAACTAACATCAATATATTTTATAACTACATAAGATACATTAACGTCAACATCCTATCCAACACTTAATACAACATATTTTAGAGAGAAGGAGAAGAAACACTCACATCATGTGGGCACAGGCGTGTTCGCTCTCGTTTACGGTGATCCACGGCGGTCCACGGAGAGCCGGAAAATGGCTCGGGAGAAGATATTTGCCGCACACAAGAATTACCTGAGACTCCTTCGTTGCACCGGTAATTACTGAAGAGACATTGGGATTTGATGCGCACCAACCAATGGCAAGTTGAGATAAAGGAACACCCAGCTCCTCCGCAATGGGCTTCAATCCCTTAACTTTCCTCAAAGTATCATCAACAAGTGATCTGCTAGTAAGATCCTTGTAATTGTCCAAGGCAAACCGACTATCAGGTGAGATATTTCCTTTGCTGTAATTACCAGTAAGAACCCCAGATGCAAGTGGACTCCATGTGGTAAGACCCAATCCATAGGTACTGTAAAGAGGTAGATACTCAACTTCAACCTTGTGCCTGGACAGCAGATTGTACTCCGGTTGCTCAACCACCGGCCCGACGAGATCCAACCGATTAGCAACCCCCCACGCCTCCGTGATCTGCTGCGCGCTCCACTCACTAGTGCCCCAGTAATACGCCCACCCCTTATCAATCACATAATTCATCGCCCTCGCCGTCTCCTCGATTGGCGTCGCCGCGTCCGGCCGGTGACAATAGATCACATCCACATAATCCATGTCCAATCTCTTCAGCGAAGCTTTGGTCCCCTCGACGATGTGCTTCCTCGAGAGCCCCTTATCGTTGGGCCCCGGACCGCCCCAGAAGATCTTGGTGGAGATGACGAGATCGGATCGCTTCCACCCGAGCTCGCGGATGGCCTGGCCCATGATCTCCTCCGCCCTGCCATTGACATAGACCTCGGCGTTGTCGAAGAAGTTGACCCCGTTGTCGCGGCAGCACTGGAGGAGGGCCTGGAGCTCTGCCGGCTGTGAAGGGGGTGCGGCGGCTGGATGTGAAGGAGATGGGAAAATAAAGAATAGGTTAGGTTATGGTTTAGGTTAAAGGTAATTTATATAGGATAGGTTATTGGGTCAACAAATAACGGGTTGGGTATGGGTAACGGGTTAGAATCCAAATAGGTAAATATAGGGTATTGGGTAGGATTAGATAATGAGAATAAATATTAGAAAAAGATCAAGGATACAAGGAAAGGAGATAATGCTATAAACAATAATAAATAAATACAAACTATAATAAAATAACAATTAATAATAATAATGATGATAAATATAAAAATAATAGTAATAAGTAACTAAAAATATTAATAATGAATATTGGTAATAACATATAAAGCCAAAATACCATTTACTATCTTAAAAATAATTTCCATACTCAATAATAATAGTCTCAGGAAAATAATAAATTAACTTGATTAAATAAAAATAATCTGTCAATTAAAATAAACATTTTAAGAGAATAAAAATACAGTAGATTAGATTAGGGATGTTACATTCTACCCACCTTAATAAAAATTTCGTCCTCGAAATTTAAATAAAAGTAGGGAATGATAAAAGGATCAAGAATCAAGACAGAATACAAACAAGCTTCCACATCGTCTCGTTGGGACATCACGATTCCGCTGCGCGCTCTGATCTCTGCTACCAGCTTCAACGAGGAGTAACCAATCAAGAGATAGAATCAGGAGGAATGAATAGGAAGGAAGGATGAAATCAAGATGGACATCCAAATCACTCTAATTGAAGTGTTGGAATCATGAATATCAACAGATCAAGAACGGAATTCCAAAGGGAGGATGATCAATTTCCAAATGGAGTCAATATTATCACGTGAATAGTATATGTATATTGCAGTGTCAACATAACTGTCTCAGGTTACAGGTAGGAACTAGGTTCTCTCTTGCGAAACAAGAGTAAAAATTCAAGATCGCAAGTCGTAAACCTGGCTCTGATACCACTCTGTAACGCCCCGATCCTAAAGATACGGAGACGTTATGGCGACGCATATACGCAAGGGAAATACCCCACGTATACGCGTTAAGCCTAAATTGTAACCAGAACAAGATATAATCTAAATCATGAAAATCACTGCAATATGACATAAAAACTACACATGATAGCAATATGAATGACAGGAAGAAAAATGGCAGCTAAATGCAATACAGATAGAGTCATGGAGTAACAGGAATAAGGAGAAATGAGGGTACCAGAATGAAGAGAGGGAGACAGTGTCCAACTCTTCGCAATGTGTACCAACTCATCGAACACCTGCACAATGAGACAATCGTCCAATAACTGGACGTGCAAACCCAGGGTCGTCAGAACGCGACCATAATGAGTGTGTGTGTAAAGGGAAAGAACTCGTGCAGAAGAAACAATGTGCATATAAAATAGTAAGAACAACTGCAGATAGGAAGCCTAAATAACACAATAAATGATCGAACAGCAACACATATGATGCCAACAAGAATACAGGTAGAAGATAACTGATACAACTGTAAATATGCAATCAATGTCACAATAAGCAACCCATCACATATCACTAGGCTGGTATCCAAGTCTGATCACAGGTCTGGTCCTGGTTACAATCATGTATACAGTCATGTGTCTTAAGGCAGGGTCACAGTTCAGGGTACAATACAATGTGTTCATATAAATCAATCAATAACAATCAGTAGTGTTCTACGTTATCTTCGTCACTTTCCCACCGGCGTCCCACAACATCCGACAGTTCACCCTGGAGCCCGCACATCCAGTAGAACTCATTCGAACTCCGATATGCGGGTATCATTGTTCGAATAGGGAAAGAGAATCAAATAACATGCCTCCTAGGGGTTATCATCATACAAGTGCGTGTGGATGCTAATATGCACTGAGAATGCAATATCACGCTAACACCAGGCGTCACGTACAATAGATAGCCCTACAGATTCAAGAGGTGGCCCCACAGATTCAAGAGGTGGCCCCCACCATGTGTATGGTGTGGCACTTTGCTCCGTGTGGCACTTTGCTCTGAGGGAAACAGGATTCTAGAGGTGGCCCCCGTGGATTCAAGAGGTGGCCCCCACCATGTGTATGGTGTGGCACTTTGCTCCACGTGGCACTTAGTTCCTTACAAGATCCGCCGGACGCTAGCACGATTGTGGAATACATCCTCGTCAATCCCAACACCAGGCGGCAAGCCGCCGGACGCCGGTTTGACTGTGCTATTAACAGGTCAACAGTACATGGGACATGGATACAGGGGGTACAGGAGTACTAGATGTCAAATAACAGTGATACAGTCATATATCAAGGTCCAGTGAAAGGTGTCTAGTGTACAGTCAGTGAGGTAATGCCATCATAACAATCAATACCTTATGCCATTTCAATTACTGGGATGCTACGGGACGGTAACAATATCAGTGCAGTAATAATCAATCAGTAATGTATACACGGTGAACAATATCAGTAACAGTAACAGTAACAGTAACCGTGTATACGATGAACAATAGGACTGTACCGTGGTTACGGTCAAACAATCATTTCCCAGTAACTTCAAGTAACATGAACAATTACAGAACAAGTCTAGACATTAATCCTTAAGTTACCAATAACAGATATCAAATAGTAAAAGTTATCAAACTCTGAATCTATATTATCACTAATATCGATAAATTCACTCCCAAAATAATTCTATCTATATCTCATGAGTATCAACAATAAATAGCAAGTATCCTCAATATGTTCTAATCACTCAATATGTGGTTTTAGTTTTTAACATGCCAAAATCATAATGTTTTGATCATGAATTTGTTCTAATCAAAGTATCATATTCAGATATCACTTGTTATTTATATATATAATTATGTATGTATGCATGTGTTTCATAGGCTGCAAACATGACAAGTGATGTGTTTTCTAGTTAAGCTTATTAAACAACATAGACATAAAAGGTGATTCAGATAAAATGATCTTTGGTACACATTATTTTCTTAAAGCTAGTGTTGGTAAGTTAACCATTGTAGCTTATGATTTTTAAGCATGGAGAACGGGACCAGTTCTAATCTGAACAAATTAAAAAGCATATAAGGCATCTTGTATGGAATAGGATTTTGTGAGAGAGATTCATTGGAAAATAGGGACATAAGGTGCAGGTTTGAGCACCATAATTAAAATGAGCATGTTTGCGTGGAATCTTAAAAGGTAAAGGGGACTACAGAGAACAAGGCAACAACTTCCAGAAGAGACTTCATTCAGTATCAAAGGGGTAAATGGTATATTCGACAATAATCGGTACCAATTTATTTATTCACTAGATCTAAGAAGTAAGTTCTAATCCCTACATCAAAACAGTAAGTTCAAATAAAAACGAAATAAACTGCAAGCTTAATCTTATATCAGTAGCGTTTGTCTTGTAATATGATTTATAAACCATAGAACTACTATACTAAGTCTTGGACTCATTCTATCAAAGAGATATATGCAAGAAACGCCAAAAGAACAGGAGCAAGATCTCCCTTATATGCTTTTGTCCCTAAAAACGTTATAAAATAAGAGATCTAATACAAAAATTCTTAGATCTACAAGACATTCTATCAGGCAGGCTACGTGCATACTCAAACTAAAAGATCTCACTAATTCCAAAGTCAAACTAACGTGAATCCATCCAGATCCAGCACCTCAGAATCAAAAGCAAAAGAATTAAAAGTATTTTAAAATCTACACTAGATCCAGTACACTTGTAAGTCTGATATAGAAAATTTTGAATCACAAAATAACCTAAACAGATCTAAGCAGAGTGAACAAGAAAATATAGAATACAAAGTCTAAACAAAGAATAACCAAGCTCTCCATTCATGAAAACCCCAGTTCTAATCATTCAACCCGGGAGGGGGAAAACACAAAAAGTCGATAAATCACTAGATTCTGCCCTTAAACCCTAAATCGATCCTGATCCAGCAGAAAAGATCGCTAACAAGTAAAATTTACACTAGAAACCTGAAAAACAAATTTGAGATATGCTCACTCACATGGGCATGTTAGCACAACACACAAAATGAGAACACACATTAAACTAACATCAATATATTTTATAACTACATAAGATACATTAACGTCAACATCCTATCCAACACTTAATACAACATATTTTAGAGAGAAGGAGAAGAAACACTCACATCATGTGGGCACAGGCGTGTTCGCTCTCGTTTACGGTGATCCACGGCGGTCCACGGAGAGCCGGAAAATGGCTCGGGAGAAGATATTTGCCGCACACAAGAATTACCTGAGACTCCTTCGTTGCACCGGTAATTACTGAAGAGACATTGGGATTTGATGCGCACCAACCAATGGCAAGTTGAGATAAAGGAACACCCAGCTCCTCCGCAATGGGCTTCAATCCCTTAACTTTCCTCAAAGTATCATCAACAAGTGATCTGCTAGTAAGATCCTTGTAATTGTCCAAGGCAAACCGACTATCAGGTGAGATATTTCCTTTGCTGTAATTACCAGTAAGAACCCCAGATGCAAGTGGACTCCATGTGGTAAGACCCAATCCATAGGTACTGTAAAGAGGTAGATACTCAACTTCAACCTTGTGCCTGGACAGCAGATTGTACTCCGGTTGCTCAACCACCGGCCCGACGAGATCCAACCGATTAGGAACCCCCCACGCCTCCGTGATCTGCTGCGCGCTCCACTCACTAGTGCCCCAGTAATACGCCCACCCCTTATCAATCACATAATTCATCGCCCTCACCGTCTCCTCGATTGGCGTCGCCGCGTCCGGCCGGTGACAATAGATCACATCCACATAATCCATGTCCAATCTCTTCAGCGAAGCTTTGGTCCCCTCGACGATGTGCTTCCTCGAGAGCCCTTATCGTTGGCCCCGGACCGCCCCAGAAGATCTTGGTGGAGATGACGAGATCGGATCGCTTCCACCCGAGCTCGCGGATGGCCTGGCCCATGATCTCCTCCGCCCTGCCATTGACATAGACCTCGGCGTTGTCGAAGAAGTTGACCCCGTTGTCGCGGCAGCACTGGAGGAGGGCCTGGAGCTCTGCCGGCTGTGAAGGGGGTGCGGCGGCTGGATGTGAAGGAGATGGGAAAATAAAGAATAGGTTAGGTTATGGTTTAGGTTAAAGGAAATTTATATAGGATAGGTTATTGGGTCAACAAATAACGGGTTGGGTATGGGTAACGGGTTAGAATCCAAATAGGTAAATATAGGGTATTGGGTAGGATTAGATAATGAGAATAAATATTAGAAAAAGATCAAGGATACAAGGAAAGGAGATAATGCTACAAACAATAATAAATAAATACAAACTATAATAAAATAACAATTAATAATAATAATGATGATAAATATAAAAATAATAGTAATAAGTAACTAAAAATATTAATAATGAATATTGGTAATAACATATAAAGCCAAAATACCATTTACTATCTTAAAAATAATTTCCATACTCAATAATAATAGTCTCAGGAAAATAATAAATTAACTTGATTAAATAAAAATAATCTGTCAATTAAAATAAACATTTTAAGAGAATAAAAATACAGTAGATTAGATTAGGATGTTACACATGTCATGTTTGATGAGACTTCAGTGTTGAAGTCTACCATCTCTCGGTAGGGGAGGTGGAAGGATAGACTAAGGAAATATCGCAGCGGGTGGAGGTTGATGCTACTCCACCATCTCCAGTTGTTCGGAATCAATGAAGACTTCATCGGATGTGACAGCGTGTGAAGATCATGTAGTTGAAGGTTCACCTAGAGGGGGGGTGAAAGTGATGGCTAATCTAATGGTCACTTAATGCCTATAATACGGAAGCTAAAAACAATTATGACCTAAATAAACTTTTACACTAAACACCACGTATAACCAAAGAGTGTTGCCGAATTCTCCGTGAAGGGCTCTGGACAAACTCCTCTAGATTCCCCTTGAATGGGTTGAGGTGCCGCGTTGGCTCTCTTGGTTGAATATAAGTGTTAGTCAACAATCCCACGCAAGTATATCAATATGAGCACACAAGTATATCAAGCATATAAAGATAGACAATAATTGAATGCAAGATATAAACAAGGGAGAGAGAGAAATGGCAATCGCAAACAAAGGTATGTTTCGAGATTCGAGCACACTTGCTCTACATGCCCGCCTTCGACACACGAAGGATTTCCACTATGCAAGATCCCAATGGATCTCTCCTCGGTACCGCAACACCTACAAGCCCTCGGACTCCCTAGTCCCGTACACACGCAAGCCCCACAAGCTTGCCGAGGCCGCACCTCAAACAAAGAGTTCGCACCCGAACCCTAAACAACCGCGAACACCCCTTGTCCGCCTCCTCAAAGAACAAATGAAGTCTTTGGTGATCACAACACTTTGATCACCTAAAAACAATCTCACTACAACACTCCTATAGGATGAATAGATCAATGGATGCTCAAGTGTTTATGTGAGAAAACAAGGAAAGAATCTTTGGTGAAAACTCAAGAATCTCTTTTACACTCTTGATAAACTCTCCTTTTAATTGGAAGTATTGGCTCTAATTTTGTGGAGAAAAAACCTCTGGAATGAATGGGAAAAACTGGCTCTAAGAGTCTCCAAAATCTTATTACAAAACATGACAAGACCCTCAAATTTATAGGCCAGAAAAATATAGTCGTTGGGTCTGTCAGGCCTGCCGGTCGCCCGGGTCGGTCGACCGCCAACGGTCAGAAATCTGACCGTTGGAGCCACGGTC